>CAIGRB010043637.1:70511-89310 GCA_903798255.1 Fraxinus quadrangulata
AATCTTATTATATAATTGGCAATCTACTAATTAATTGAACCGCTGGAAAAAATTACCCTTCTCTCTCTCTCTCTCTCTCTATCACCTTCAGTGATGATCAAGTTCTGGGGTGCCTTCGGATGGAGGTGGTGACGATGATGATCGATTAATCAAAAAAAAATTAGTGGATAATGTAGGTCAGCACCAAAGCCACGAGCATTAGAATATAGGCTATGCCTTGATCTATTGCAGTCCCTACAAAAATATAAAGACCGGTAAAATTATAATTTAATCAAATATTTTCATATATTTAGATTTTTTATGTGGTTTTAAATGAATATTTTATCATTAGAAGAATTGTCTGAAACCATCCAAAATTTTTCCTTATTTTTTAACCATATATTATCCATCAATCTCTTATTTCGAAACATTCTTAAGAAAAAATAGGGCTCAAACATGCTTTTAGATTTTTATAAAAGTTGATGAAATATGTAGTTGATAACTTGATAAAATAAAGGGAGGGAAGGAGAGATATAGAGGGGGAATATATAGATGTACCATCGCTGGTGGGAGAAGGTGCCGGAGCAAACTGTTCTGCAGGCTGAGCCATGGTGGCCGGGAAAGTGGCGGCGGCCAAGATGATAGACAAAAGCGCCACCAATCGAATCGAAGCTCTGTTGATCACCGCCATTGATCCTGTTTTCTCTCACTCTCCTCTTTCTATTTCTCTCCCTGCAACGTCTGGCTCGCAAAGCCGGTTTCGAGTCGCAGAGAGAGAATGTGGAGAGAGAAACTACAACCTGGATTTATTTGGAGGAGGCCGAGGAATTTTGATGAAGAATTAGTGTAATTTATTGTAGTGTAAAGAGGATTTGTCGCATAGAAAGTGGCATTTTTTAACGGCTGAGCTGGCGTTGCACCACCGGTTTTGTAGGCCAGGCCAGTGGTGGCTGCCACCCCCTCTCTCTATCATGTGTTTGGTAATAAATTGTTGTACGCCAGCTTATTTTTAGAACTTCTTTTGATCGATCAATAATTAGTTTGCATGTGCATGCTAATAAATAAATTTCAACTTATTCTTTAATAACTTTTTAGTCTGGCATATAAACTTAACCTGCAGTTCTCATATTCGTTAAGTAATTAGTTACATTACGATTATAAGTAGTTTAAGATTCCTAAAATCATACATCTTCAATTTTCACAATAATATTATGTAGGGATATGCACGATCTGATTCAATTTGACTCTGGAAAAAACCTAATTGAACTAGGTATTAATAAATATTTAAAAATGAAATTATTGGTTCCATCCCAAGGGGACTAAGCCTGCTCATTATGGTTTTGGTTTGGTTGGATTTTTTCAACTAAAGTTCAAAAATTTGCAATCTATGGAGTATATAATTGTTTCGGAGCTGTATTGTCCCTGTTTGGTGTCCATTCTTTAAAACGAAAAAAAATAAAAATAAAGTTTTAAATAGTGTTTTAGGAGAATGTGTGGTTAAAAAATAAGAAAAAAAATTGAATTTTGAACCAATTAAATTTTGGAGTTTGCACATGTAATAAATAATTCCAATTTACATCCAAAAAAACAATTAAATTTTAGAAAGATTAATCAAATACAATGCCGCCCTATTCAATTTTAATAACTAGAATTTAAGTAGAATCGGACTGAACTGAGTACTTTAACCCACACTGTATATATAATAGAATGGAATATATAATATTAATAATAATAAATAAATAAAATCATAAATACTGTCTAATTATATTCAACGTTGCGTATGTTCAATAGTTTCATCTGGGCTGTGAGCCCATTCAAAGTTTGTGGCCCAGAAAAATTATGCCTTTTGTGCGGGTTGAAATTCGTTTTATTATGCCACAACCCTCCTTTTTAATCTTCCATTTTTATCATACATTTAAATAACACATTTTAAAGAACCATAGTTTTCTATAATATAAACTTTTTATTAAATAATCTTTTACCATTTCTAACACAAAATACGAAAAAAGCTAAATCAATTATCTCATTACAAATTTTCAAATCCTCCACCATCACTATTGCCATCATCATCATCATTCTAGAGAACACCCCTAATTGGCATCACCATTTCTACCACCAAATCATAGCACTACCGTTGTCATCAACGCCGACACCATTATCTTTGTGCCGCCACAACCCAGGCCGGCCCTAGGCCAAAGCCAACTAGGCGATGGCCTAGGGCCTCAATTGAAAAATACTATATGAATGCCCCAATTATATTACTAATTTCTAAAAGATAGATTACTTAAAAAACTATTTAACTATAATTTTTTTGATCGATTCTAACTTAGTTCAATCTTATCCAAAATAAATTTTCTCGAATTTAATATACATGATTAATTATGAGCTATCAATTAAACTCAATATTGTTACGAAAATATGGTTTAATTTGAAAACTAATACTACATGTCAGATATTTTATTTCATTGAGTTATAACTTGAATTTGATTTATCATAATTTTTTTTTCTTGAGTCCATAATGTGCCATTTATTACGAGTTTCAAAATGAGTCCAATATTGATAGGATAATTCTCGATCCTCTAATAAATACACATTTGGTCCAAATACATTATTGGCCTTAAAACTTATTTTCACTTTAATCTCAAATTTTTCAAAAAGTTCTCGAATCAAAATCATTAGAATCTAGTTATGTTTTGTATCACTATATAATCTTAACTCATCACGTGCGCGCACGTGCATGTGTGTGTGTGTATATATATATATTCACTATTTTATAATTTAGTTCCTCAATTTTGCACTTCTTGTAACTGTAAATCACTTTTCTCTTTACATTCTTACAATGGTACTAGGGATTCAAATTATGTTTCTTAAAACTTTCTCATGATTTTTTAAATTGCTCTTTACTCAAATTTTCCCAATTAATAATTTTCTAGATTATTATTTATACTCTAATAATATTTTTTCCATCAACGTAATAATTATACTAAATATTATGTTACATTAATCTCTCAAGTTATTGAGATAATTTTTTTTTTTTTTTGCTCTTCTATCTTTTGGATTGTACCAAGTTTTCATAAAAAATATAAATGCAGTATTTGTTCAAATATTTAAGTATTTTTACTTTTGTAAATAAAATTACGTTTAAGGGCCACATAATAATGACTTGTCTAGGGCTCCGAATTCTCAGGGCGGCATTGCCGCAACCACAGCCACAGCCACATCTCTTTCAATTCTACCACCACCACAAACCAATCTCTAACGCATCCTGTTTGCCACCACTTCCATCCACAAACTCACCTACCACCGTACATGACCAACTTTCTTGACAAATTGTGAACCTTAGGAAACCCACTAATAAAAATTGAAGAGTTGATTTTGGACTTCAATACGACAAGTTTTGAATTTTCTATTTATTTGACGTTTAGCATTAGAACAGATAAAAATATATAAGAAGGCACTAACTTTATCTAATCCCTTGTTTGATCCCATTATAATGAGAATTTGAGAAAAATATATTTTGAAATAGTAATTTTTTAGAAAATGTATGGTTGAAAATGAATGAAAAGTTTTGAATCTTCATGCAATATTATTTTATTGAAAAATGTGTGGTTGATAAGAAGATGGAGAAAAATAAATTATAATTTTAATGGAGATCAAACATGACTAAATTTGACATGTAGAAGGCCATTGGATCATAATAAAGAAATGCCGAGGATTGGATTAGTTTCATATTAACAATATTTGATATTGTAGACTAATTTAGAAATATTAGTCAACGTTGAACGTGCTTGTACATTATTATAAAATTCTTTATAAGTGTTCTAAAAATAATATTTGAATATGTGTAAATGTTAATTAATTTATAATTAATACTAGGGAATATATATACGTTACAATGAACGTTAAATCATTTATTTAATTTCTAATTATATAAAATTGGATGTTAATTAGTATACATAGATGTGATTATGAAATGTATTTTTGAATATGAAATTTTAATTAACTTATAGTTAGAATTAATAACATTGAAATGTGTAAATGAAGATGAATATTAATTCAATGAATGTAAATATTAATTAATTTAAAATTAATAATAGATAATTCATACATTAATGAAAGCACACATATGAAATAAAGATGCCGAATGTACATGTAAATTGATGGTAATTAAATGATTAAATAAATTAAATATATATATTGAAAAATGAAATATAAAATATTATTGAAATAAATAAATTATAGTAGGGCTAGAATTGTTTAAAAAACGATTCTCTTTTGATTATTTAATATATTATATATAAAGAAAAACTTTTGGACTAAAGTTCAACTCTAATTTGATTTACTTACATTTTTTTGGTCAAAACTAAAAGAAGTAAAGTAATTAAACCATAATGTACTCAATTTGACTCGAAATTAAAGTAATTCAGACTAATATGTATTTTTAACTCGTTTCATAAAGTTAATAAATTATCCGGTACGTTGTAGAAAGGGAATAATATATAAATCCTACACATTAAAATCACATTTCAAAATTGAAAAACTTATTAAATTATTTCAAAATTGAATTCCAATTAAATATATATAATAATATATATAATATATAATTAATTATTCCTACCTCACCCGAAGCAACTGACGTGACATCCGTGACTAATTGTGATCAAATTTGTATTCAGTGTGACTGTCAGTGACCAAGTCAATTTTAATTGTATCAATATGTGATCAAGTCATAACCAGTCACAATCCAGTCACAATTAACACAGAATTGGTCACAACGAGTTATAATCTGTCACAATTAACACAGAATTTGTCACAACTAGTCACAATCGGTCACAATTAACACAGAAATGGTCACAACCAGTTACAATAAACACATATTTGATTACAAATGGTCATCATAAACAAATCTGCTTACACCACGAACAAGCACCACAATCCACCACCAGTCATTTCCAACATCACCCCAATGCACCACCACTACCACCTTCAACTCAAATTTACAACCGACACCATCAAGAAAATCAAGAAGACCAACTTCGACCAAACATAGACAAAATGTGGTGGCATACAATTACATATTGTATTATAACTACAATTACAAATAAAGTATTGCAATAACTCAACACCATTGAAGCCAAAGAAGGGACGAAAATTGTTTACAAATTTCTGAATATAATTGATTCATCCATAGTTATAATCATTATTCTCAAAATCCTAAGCTTGCTCAAACTGCTGCCAATAGCCCTCCAGTTTCACAATTGGAGGCACTTGATGATTTTGTCATATGTAGGTTCCGTATCAGTGTTGATGAAAGACCACGATAGCATCGTTAGAACTTTAGGAATTGCAAACCCCCTTGGTGGACATCTTTCTCATGTAGTATGATCGAAAATTTATGCCAATTTAGAATGTCATTAAATGGCAGATCATAAAAATTAGAGAGTATCACTGCAAGTAAACATCCAAAAAAAGTTCAGTCAATTAATTAGATTTGAGTCATGAAGAAAAATGAATAAATATTTAAATGCATGAAATCCCGTAAGATAGATTATTCTCAATAAACCTCAAAAGTTTTCTGCAAATCAAAACCAGAAAAGAAGAATGATAAGAAAATGGGAAACAAATCCATATTTTCAAATAATACCATCAAATAATTAAAAAATCCTTTTAAATCAATTAGTTTAATCAAATGTTCACAATGGAACCCGATTCCTAGAAGCGACGACGACGACATGGCGAGCAGCATTAGAGCCTCCAACTCGACGAGAAGCTCCGCTGCAACCGATAATTTTAAAGAGGAACATCGGTTGGTGCGTGTGTTGTGGGTGTGTGGTTGGTAGAGATAGAGAGGTAGGAGGAGACGGAAATGCCAATAAGATTTGGGTGTGGGGGAGAGGTAGTGGTGCCGAGAGAGTGGACGAGTGTGCTGTAAGGAGAGAGAGAGAGAGAGAGAGAGAGAGAGAGAGAGAAGAAGAAGAAGAAGANACTAGGCGGTGGCTACACGACCTTTGTGCGCGTACTATTGGATGTGAAGCAGCCGCATCGCGCCACTCTCCCACGACGTTGCCAAATAAGAGAGAGAGAGAGAGAGAGAGAGAGAGAGAGAGAGGAAGAAGAAGAAGAAGAAGAAAAATGACTTTTTGAATAGGTTTGGGAATGAAGGGGTGGGGGTGGGGTGATGAAATATGTAGATTTAAAATTTTATTAATTACAATTAATAATCTTATTTATCACCTGATTTTTGAATTATAAATTTTATCCCTTTATTTTTGAATTGTAATTTTGAAAAGAAGTGGTTTAAGTAATTTTTTCCGTACGATAATCAAATGACTGTTGCCGTGTAATTGGGCCCATAGTCCGCTTGTCGGTAGAAAATCTCAATAAATAATCTAAATGGGTCCTACGAAACAGGCACCAGCCCACTAAACAGTCCAATTAATAATGACTGACAAAAAGTGACCCAAACCATGTGGGAAATTGTTAGTGTTGACTCTTGATTATGATAAATAATTATATAAATAGCGAAATTTTATGATATGAAAATATCAGAAAAACATTAAATCACGTAACACCTGAAATTTTTTATTTAATGCCTGTCTTCTTCTAATCGTTAACTCTTACGTACTATTCAATCTCTGACTATCTTTAAAAATAATTTCACGTACCTAACTCGTTCTACTCACTCTAAGGTAGTTCGATGGGACCGTGCTTTCAAATATAAAATCCTCACTTTCGAATGCAAATATGTACGTGTTCACGAAAATAGACAAAAGGTCACAAATGAGATATTTACTTAGCTATAACACACTTTATATCAACGGGGGATGCACCTGCAAACAGAATCTATGAGGAGTGAGGCTAAAATCATAAATATTTGTGCAAGTGGGGGACCAAATTGAAAGATGACACCAAACTATTATCCCTTTTCATTAAGCCCTGGCTTGGCCTTTGTTAAATTAAAATTCATTTTTCCTTCTTTTTTAATCATACATTCTCCAATAAATTACTATTTTTCCCGCTAAAATATGAAATAATAGAGCAAATGAGACTAAAAAGCACTTGATTTCAGACTCACTTATTGGGCAGTTTCTGCACTGCAGGCTATGTAAAAATAAAAAAGTCGGCTCTGATCACAATTCTTGTATAAACTCATTATTTACTTTACTTCATTAGCTAATTTGGGATGTCTGCACTTTTCGAAAGCTACCTTCCTTTTAGAAATTGACATCCACATAAAAGCCACATTCTCAACCAAGTGATTTCTATGGAACTCATTTTTCNTACCTTCCTTTTAGAAATTGACATACACATAAAAGCCACATTCTCAACCAAGTGATTTCTATGGAACTCATTTTTCAGTCCAAGTAGCCCTTCCTCGACTGTGACGTCCAAATAAAGATTATCCCAGAAGGGTACTAATAGTTTTGTTATACTTACATATTTGGTTGATGCCTTTATTTTTTTTTTTTAAATTTTATGATGTGATACACAGTTTGTCATTGATTTCAACAACACTTAAAATAATCAATGATCTCGATTTTATCACATTCACACTCTAATATGCTATGTAAAGAATTGAGAAAAAAAGTTCACAAATGCAAATCCTTGTTTGGGCTCCATTTTTCAAAAAATACATTTTTTCAAAATTTAATTTCAATCACATTATCCCATAAAATAATGTTACGCGTAAATACAAAATTTTTCTTATTTTTTAATCACGCATTTTCTAAAGAATCGCCATTTTAAACCATATTTTCTTTTTTTTTTTAAAAAAAAAAAAATCATTTTAATGGACCCAAGTAGGGGCTGAAAGATTTTGTTTATATGTGGACCTGTAGAATATCTTTGTTCCATTTTGGTTTGACCAGATTTTTTTTTCCCTTTTTGTTTTCTGAAAGAAATAAAGTTAAGGCAATTTGCAATTTGACCTTTGATATACCAATTGACATGTCTCGAAACCAATCCCACTCAGCTTTGCAGTATAAAAGACTGGTTTATATGAAGTCTTCAGTTTCCCCACAGATTGATTCAAGAGTAAAAGGGACACGTATGTTCACTAGGACTGTACTAGGAAATATCATATCAATGTCTCTGTGTGTAAGTTGAGATGCACATAGCTATGTAAATTGGGTTAGGCTGCTTGGATTATAATGGGCTCGAGATGGTCGTGGTCTACTTATGGAGCCTCGGTTTGTGGTGCGACCGGGCATGTAAAATGAGATATATGTGGTGTGGTGGTGTCAAAATGGGTTATGTCAACTGGGTTGCATGTTGGCTCGAGATGGTCTACTTATAGTTGAAGGGTTATTCAAAGATTTTGTTTTATTTAGTTTTACTTATTTTTGTATGTTTCCATCAGTTGCAGGAAAAAGATATTCTGCACGGACTTGATTTATATTCAGTAAAAATTTTCTTGCCACTCGAATTCTAGATCTAGCACACAATATTTGGTGGTCCAAAGGTTTCTGGGGGATTTGGTTTCTATTTCTCTTTTTGTTTTTTTATAGCTCTTATCTAGAAATGTTTGACAAAACAACAGCTCTGAAAACTCTCTTTTTATGGACGCATCACTAAATTTGGAAAATTGTATGTAAGGGTGTGTGAAATTAACCGACGCTCTCGATTTTTACGCTCTCGATTTTTAAAAGTCGAAAAATAGTATAATTTGAATTTAAAAGTATTTAACTGCCTGTTCGCACTAGTTTTCCTAGATCTCGCCTTGAGGACAATGAGTTCGAAAACATTTTTATACTTCATGGACACATAATTGAATTTGGAAGATTGTACACGAGTGTGTGACTTTAATTGCTTAAGGTTAATAGGCAGTTCAAATAGTGACTGCTCTTCAGAGGAGGACCACTGCCGTTTTTTATTTAAAGTAGGATGTACACAAGGTGCTGCTCTTTAGAATTTGTATCATTTTTCCTTGTTTCTGTGTTTTAATATATTTGTTTAAGCACGCTTTTTGAATTTTTTGCGTAGTTGGAAAATAACGAAAAAGATAGGAAAATCTTGTGCCACAACATGATCATTTACTCGACATGTTAAGATTAATCCGACTAGTCGAAAAATGCAAATAGGGCCGGGACTATAACTACAAGCTGCTCACACCGCGGCGTACTCAAGTTACGGATCAAACTAATTTACACCTATAATAATCATTGATGAGTGAGGAAACCAATTGAATTGTTGCACCTAAATTGATGGACAATATATCTAATTTTTCTAGTGCAATTTTGACTACTTATTCTTTCAACTCAACTCCATGGATTTGCTTTTTCGTCTCCAAAGAAAAATCTAATATTGGATTCTTCATTTGCTTTGCTGGATTCACAAAAATATGACTTTCTTACTTTCTTTTAGCTCAGTTTCTTAGACAGCCATCAAAAGGGGCCCTCCAAAATTAAAATGAAAATAAAATAAAAATGTTTGTTGAAAATAAATAATAATAAAAAAATCTTTTCAATCACTTCCAAAATCTCGACCATAATTTTCTTCCACCTTTTGTGGCGTGTCAAATGGGCAGGTAAAAGTACTTTTCATAATGTTGTTTAAGAATGAAAAAAAGAAAAATTTAAGAAAAAATCTTTAAAATATTCACGTAATTTTATTGAAAATATATCATCCAATTATTCTTTACATCATTTAATATGGTTTAGGTTTCTCTAATTATTAATTTGAACATTTAGGACTTGGGTTGGTACGAAGACAACTTTTGAGAATGTCAAAATTTTTAAGATTTCATTATCAATGAGTACTGTATTGCAAAATAAGTAGTACTAGATAACACTACACACACAAACAAAAAAAAAAAAAAACTCGAATTTTTTCTTTCTTAATAATATTGAATGTTGTATAATTTGTTAAGAATAAATAGTTTATTATTATTATCATCTAAAATTTTCTCATACTAACTCATTTTGAATTAGAGCTTGTTTGAGTGTCATTTTTATCAAAAAATATATATTTTTGAATAGCGTATTGATGTAAAATGTGTGATTAAAAAATAAAAAAAATTTGAATTTGCTTGTGTTATTATTTTATTAAAAAATGTGTGTTTAAAATGAGATCAAAATACTATTCAAAAATGCAACGGAGTTCAAACAAGGGATTAATATATTTTGTTAACTCGAGCAACGATCAATCAGCCTTCATACAGATTCAACATGATCGATCCAACGGTCTATTCAATCAACATCATCGTCAAACAAAACTGCATTAGTCTTTCCAAAAAAGAAAGAAACAGAGCATCGATATTGTCTATAAACACAAAAAAACATTTGAACTGTTTCGTTCTAGGCTATCATTTCGATTTCGAAAGTCATTCTAATTTTACAAGAAGTCAACATTTACCCTTTATAATGCTAATCTATAATTGATGACGGCAAGAGAAATAATACCATGTCCATACTAATTACTGTAAGCCATTTTTATATTTTTTATCAACCTTAAATACCATAGTCCAAATTTTCCTTTGTAGCTTTGTATTATTGCCGCCATAGATAGGCAATGAGTTTCTGTCACAAGTCTACAGGAACATCAAATTCACATACTATAATGTCCAATTTCAATGTGTTCAAACCTCTTTTGAATTAAAGAAAAAGATTTTGTAATTTAATTCCAACAACTATAACCACCCAATTCTCGGATTTTAGTCAATGGACAACACCCGAAAGAATTCCACCTTGGCAGCACGAGATCCATAAAAAAGATTCACACAAATTAATTCAACAATAAATTTAATTTAAATTAAACAAAGATTAAATCCTGTGTATGATCGGTTGTAGAGAATAGTCGATAGACAAATATTAGAAAAAATAAATGAATTTAAGTACGTTAAGATAGATGTATAATCACATTTTAGAATACGGTTTTATATGTTTTTTTTTATCTTCTAATAGGTGTAATTGAATTGTGTAAAGTAGCATAATTCCTGACCTATGATAAGTTATAAAAAATAAAACTTAAAACAAGCTTAATTTGTTGATATGATCGTTTCTTGATGAGCAAAAGAACGGAGACGAAAACTGAAATCTTCTTAAAAAAGGACAATTTATTTGTTACAAGAAATACATGTAAAGCATAACTCAATTTCCATTTACTTTAATGGAGATACTACAGGCACCAAAACTCCTTAATTTACTCGAACGTTATTAAAATATATGAAAAAAGAAAATACTATCCGTTCGCCGGAGAACAAAATTTGCCGTAAGAAATGGCAAGCGGCGACGGAGAACGTGACTGATTTATCACAGTGCTGTTAATGCATCTGCAAAAGCAAAATCGCCCAAATCGTTGAAATAATCGTCGACTTCTTTGAATGAATCCTTTAAATCCCCAAAACTAGTGCATTCAAGGCTGTTGTCATCATACGCCGGAATTTCATTAACACTTCCAAAATCATCGGGAAAGTCGAAAAGTGTCTGGTCTGGAGTTTGGAAATTGAATAAATTATCCAAAAATTGAGTGTCCATTGGGAAATAGTCGTTGGAACTGTCTGGTATTATACTTGTTTCGCCGTGAAATTCTTCCGGGTCACGGCAGGATCCGGATTCGTAACTCTGTTGATTCTGTACATCCAAATAATCAAGAGCTGGGCACTCGCCGGAGGCAGATGGTTCACTAGATTGAGTACTTGTGAACCGGAGAACGGAGGTCGGAGAAGAAACTTTATGTAACTCTTTATCAGATTCGTAGCTGGAAGCTGAAGTCACATTATTCTCCGGCTTCTCCTCTACGGCCGCCGGATTTTTGAAGTTGGTTAAAGCGTCCGGTCCCCGGAGTTTAATCGCAGCGTTGTCATACACAATAGCAGCTTCTTCAGCAGTGTCGTAAGTACCCAACCAAAGCCGGACTTTTCGGGCCGGGTCTCTTATCTCGGCTGCCCATTTACCCCACGGCCGCTGCCGGACGCCCCTGAACTTCCGAGCACCAACACCAGCCGCCTTCACCTTCTGTGGCTTCTGCTTGACCTGAAGCGTACTAGTAATGCCACTGACATGGGTTTTGCTAGCTTTTTCGATTCTGATTTCTTGAATGTATTTCTTAACACGCTGCCTTCCAAAAACCTCATCGCCTTCATCGCCGGATGAGTCTGTTGCATCCGGGTCAGTTACCGTTACCCGAATATTTCTCCGACCATTAGATTTCTGCGGGTTTTGGGAGGAATTTATGGGGTTTAGCTTCGAGGTTTTAGTGAGTTTTTTGGTAATAATTCTGTGCTCGGTGAATTTCATCGGCAATAACACGCTGTTGTCAATTGACATCTTCAAGATTCAAACTCTCGGGCTACTGACTTCAGATTTCTTCTTCTATTCACAATGAAAACACGTCATCCACTCGTAAAAAGCCTGCTTTATGAGTTTGTAAACCGAGTCCCCGGTTTTAAAGGTTTGTTTGATGCAAAAACTCTGACGAAAAGAAGAACAATATTAAAAGAAGAGATTCAAAGGGAAAACCACAAAGCAAAAATCCCAGATTCACAAAGACAAAGGCCAAGAACAGAGCCTTTTAAGAAAGTGAACTTCTGAGGGTGAAAAAATGGTGGTATATATAAGGGCAGAAGGGTTAATTATAAAGGGGTTTTGAGGTTCAAAGTTCAAAGTTCAAAGTTCAAACACGGATCAGTAAAAAAAAGGAAAAAAAAGGAGAATAATTCCAAGAAAATTCTAGGGAAAGTATTGGAAATAAAAACACACACTCGCTAGTCACTACCAAAGAAAGGAATGGTTGCCGAAATGAAAGGAAAGAAAACTGCGCAATGCTTGTGTCTTTAACGAAGAGAAAAATGGGCCATCTGTGTTTTTAATTATTTTTTCATTTTTTGGTTTAGACTTTTCTGGTAAGAAATTAAAAGCTATCTTAAATTAGATTCTTGAATATGACAATATCAATGTGGGGAAGTCTTTCTTCTTTGTGAGGGTGAGATCCCTTGAATTTTTCTTTATATTTATTTTTACTAAAAATAAGAATACATGGTTCTTTTGTGGAAATTTTTCACTGGAGGCTAACTAACTTATAGATTCATTTCATGTTAGCCATTCAACTTCAATTTATTTAGTTTGACCTGTAGATTGGGCACTAAGATATCGTATTGTCAAATACCATGCCTCTTATGTTTAAATTGTGTATTTAATATTACCAAATGATAAGTTCATAGGACTCGTTCCGTCAACCACAAAATTTATTGGTACTTACATCAACTAGGTTAGCATTCTCACAATTTTCATAATCGTTACAGACTAAATAGTAAAATTAAAACAATAATAAAAGTTGAACAACTGAAAGAAGTTGAATTAAGTGATCAATTGATTAGCCATATAGATATTGCATTTAGAGCTTTCGATTGATTTGTGTCATTGTTTGGTGTTTGCGGCATTGTGCGATCTAGTGGAGGTATGAAGTGACTAATGCTTAATTCTATTAGATTCGTGTACTAGTTACCAATTTAGCCCAAATGTAGATATTTACAACTTCATATTAATAGGTTATGTGCAACAGGAGGTTAGAATTGTGATTGAGAAGTGTGGCTCATGTATAACTGGACTAACTCGAATTTAAATTTTTTTAATTTTTAAATGGTTTAAAATGCTTCCAAAGTTTTTTATAATGGTTGTGTTTGGTTCAAAACCATATAGTTACAGGCATGCTTGCCACCTAATCGACAGTTACAAGACAATTTCAATTTGTTTGACCCTTTTTACTTATCTTTCTACCCGCACCAAATTTTATAAGTTGGGAACCAAGCTATCAAGAAAATAATGACGACATTCCAATCCACAGAATATAAAGAAAAGAAAATATTGGATTAAATTTTTAAATATCCCAATACTAATGTGGAAAAAATCTTTGGGGTAGATAAATTCCAGCAACGGATCGCTGCATTTTATTCGTAGGTACTATGTGGGCCCAGTTATGAAAGTTGGTCCACTGAAAAAAGATCAAGTGGTGCTTAATTTTCCATCTCGATTAACGTGTGGTCGATCACGTGAGGCCCAGGATGCCCGGCCCAGGCAAAATTCGGTCAAATTTAAAGGACATTTTTAACAGCTCACTTGTTTGACCAAAGTTTAATGGACATTATATTCGCGTCATGATAAGAAGAACAAATTAATTATTTTTAATTAGATTAACTTACTCGAAGTAAATCACCTTCCACTCTTAATCACTGACATCCATTCTTCAATATTCTATTCTATTTCATTATTTTTCATTATAATAAAAAAGCCTAAAGGATTCAATCGAAGTTGAATAACATCTCCCTACAGCCTCCAAAGGAACTTTAAAATCTCAACCCGCTTCTCGTATTCTCAAGACCCTGTATGAGTCTTTGGACAAAATCTAATACCAAAAAGTTGTCAGAGATTGAAATATCACGGAAATCACAGAAAAAGTACGAACTTAAAATATAGTAACAAATACCAGATAATATGAATAGATCTCACAAGATCAGTGAGTTTTGACTCAAGAATTGTTAGATTTAGCATACTCCAACATATACATTTTCATTCCAAGAGCTATGATATCATTGAAATGCCCAAGAATTGAAGATTTAATCACTTTCGCTAACATTAGAACAACAAAATGCGAAAAAGTAAATATTGAAAACATATATGCTTCATCTTAAGGCAGACAGTTAAGCCGAAGCCTAATATGCTCTTTGAGCATCCACCAAGTGGATAAAGATAGAGCACTATGAATCAATCAAGGCGGCAACGAAGATTGCAATTGAGATCTCAACAAGAACAAATAGAGACGACAAAACCTCTAAATCAAAGAAACCTTCAAACACGCCCTATAATTACTATTCACCAAGGTTAGTGAGCACCTTCCCTTGTGCAAACAAAGGATTCTTCATAAAATGATTACAAAACACCAAGTTCTTGTTAAACCTGTGCTTAACACTTCTGTTATAAGGCCCAATGATGAAGCCCAATTAACTTGATCAGCTTAATGTCTGTTATGAATGTGACTCGGTCTGGCCCACTTGTTCATTCTCGCGTTTTTCTGTTATGCGACTTTGTTTGTTGAAGTTATATGGCTGAGATTATGACACCTGGTGNGAAATTAGATGGCTGAGATGATGTCACCTAGTGATGACACGATCGTTGGATGCATGGTGACTTACTATATTCTCGATCCTTCCATTCTTCAGGCTGGGATTTTGGTTCTAGGGTTTTCTCTCATTTCGTATTTTACTCTCTGTAACTTTGTCTCTAGGGAAAACCTTTGGTTTTCATCATATAATCTAGAGGTTAGAATGTCTTGATAATTTCTATACTAGATTACGGTGTAGATGTGATTTATATGTTCTTGGTGAACAGAAATATATTACTTGGTGTAATATGTGAATAGAGAGATAAAATAGGGCTGAGGGTTTCTTTTGAGTCGATTGACTCTTCTATATCTCTGATCTTGTATCTTGATATTCTTTCGTGTGGATTCTAGTGGATTGGAGCGATAATCACTATGGTGAATGCTCAACGGGTGATTAGCCAAGTCTCTTGGTGAACATCCAGACCTTCGGGTGAAAAATCACTGTGTTCTTGTTGTATTTTGTATATGTTTGGGACTTTCTAATACCAATAGTGGTATCAGAGCGTTTGATCTGTTCTTGGAAGTCTCTAATCTGAGTTGTTTGGGCATTCTTTAGAATCTGGTAACTGATCCTTTACGGATCTGTATAAAGGAGACCTGATCTTTCACCCCCTCTTTGTGGAACATAAAATAGTCTAGGTTATTCACTATTTTACACTATTGCACTGAGACGCGTCTGGTAACAAATTTCTAACCCCTACTTTAGTCGCTATTTTGAATACATTAGTTGTTTGAGTCTTCTTGGTTGGAAACCACTTTGATCTTCCTTTGTCTAAGGTTTCATAAGAGAACCCTAGAATCTGAGGGGACAAAGTTTATTGGTTTCTTTCAAGATAGTCGTCACTTCCGTTTTTCGAAATTATTAATTTCTGTAACTTGTTTATTCATGTCAATTTGGTTCAGCAGTTCTCGTGCATAAATTTATGTGTGAAGATCTTCTTTACTTTAACACTTGGTGTGTACTGTGTTGTAGAAACATACTATCTTGATTTCTTGTTACTACTGTTTGCATCACTCTGTATGTATTATGGCAAGTTCAAAGATTGACATAGAAATCTGGAATGCTAAGGGTGACTTTAGTTTCTGGAGTAAAAAGATGAAGGCATTATTAATACAACAAAAATGTGCTAAAGCTTTAGATGAGTCTTGGGGACTTGAAACCACTGAAACCAAAAGAACTGAGCAAACTGAAATTGCTTGGAGCACTATATTCCTGCATTTATCAGATAATGTGATTAGAGAAGTAGGTGACACTACTACTGCAGCTGAAATTTGGACCAAACTTGAATCTTTATACAAAACCAAAACCCTTTCCAATAAATGTTACTTGTGGAAACAGTTTTTCAGTTTCAAATTTGACTCAAACTGTGATCTTAAAACAAACTTGGATAGATTTAATAAACTGACCCAAGATCTCACAAACAATGGTGAGACTCTATCTGATAATCAGAAATATGTAGCCTTACTATCATCTTTGCCTGAAAAATATAAGGAACTTAAAAATACTCTTGAATATGGAAGAATCTCAATTACTATTGATGATGTTGTGTCTTCTTTAAGGAATAAAGAACTTGAGTTCAGAAGTGAATTAAAAACCTTCAATTTTGGAGTAGGTTATAACATAAAAAGTAATTATTCCTTCAAAAAGAACAATAATCAATTCTCGAATAAAAACTCTTGGAAATCAAAAGAGTATTCTGGAAATTTTTCAAAAGGTAAATCTAAATTCAACAAATTTGATAATAAGGCTAAAGGAAAAATATGTTATTTTTGTGGAAAAATGGGTCACTATATTAAAGATTGTATCAAGAGAATGGATGAACTGAAAAACTATAATAAAATTGAGGGTGGAGCTGCAATAGCTTATGAAGAAGTTGCAGCCACAAATGTACAAGTCTATGTGACATGTTACTCTGGTTCTGAAGATGAATGGATTTTAGATTCAGGATGTACTTTTCACATGACCCCATGTAAGAAGTATTTTACTGAATTCTTAGAGACAAATGGAGGACAAGTAATAATGAGAAATAATTTTTCTTGCAAAATTAAAGGTATTGGTAAGATTGTTTTGAAAGTTAACAATGGAAATGAACTAGTTCTGAACAAAATCAGATACATTCCCAGCTTAAAGAGAAATTTAATCTCTTTAGGCACACTTGATGATGAAGGTTTTAACACAATAATAAATAAAGGTACTTTGATGCTTCAAAAGAACCTTGTAAAACTTCTTCAAGTTGAAAAATCAAGTGGGATCTATATTTTGAAAGTGTTACATCAAAAGAATTAGAATCTTGCTGCCACTGTCACACAATCTGATAAATCTGAAATATAGCATAAAAGGCTAGGGCACATCAGTGATAAAAATTTGCATATTCTTAAGAAACAAGGTTTTTTAGGAAATGAAAAGATTGAAAAAGTATCTTTTTGTGAACATTGCATATATGGGATGCAAAAGAAATTATCTTTTGTTACAGGAACACATAAGTCAAAATATATACTTGATTACTTGCATGCTGATCTGTGGGGACCAGCCTCTGTGAATACTTATTCTGGTTTTAAATATTACCTCCTGATTATTGATGATCTATCTAGAAAAAATTGGGTCATACTTTTGAAAAATAAATCTGATACTTTTCAAAGTTTTATTACTTGGAAAACTCTTGTTGAAAATCAAGTAAATAAGAAGGTTAAAGCACTTAGAACCGACAATGACCTTGAATTTTGCAATGAAGAGTTTGACAACTTTTGCAAAGACAATGAGATTTTTAGACATAGAACTGTTACCTATACCCCACAACAAAATGGCCTGGCTGAGAAGATGAATAGGACTCTTTTAGAGAGAGTTTGGTGCATGTTAATTAGTTCAGGTCTTCCAATGTTATTTTGGGGAGAAGCTATCAAAACTGCATCATATCTTATAAACAAATGTCCTACCAAATCTCTGAATTATGACACTCCTGACCAGATTTGGAATGGTAAGCCTGCTGATTATTCTAAACTTCAAATTTTTAGCTGTGCTGCCTATATACATCAAAATGAAGGAAAATTGGAGCCAAAGTCCATAAAAGGTGTTTTCTTGGGGTATGGTAATGGTGTGAAAGGTTATAGGGTCTGACTGAGGGATCGGGGAGGTTATAGAGTCACTATAAGTAGAAATGTTGTCTTTAATGAGATAGACATGCCCTACATTAAAAGTAAAGAGACTCTTCCAACTGAAACTGATCAAAACACAAACATTATTCAAACAGAACTTTCTCCAGCTGATTTTAATACTGAAAATGAAGATCAGTTTGAGGTGGAGAATGAACCTGAATAAGAGACTACTAAACCTGACCTTGAAAATGAATCTGATCATCACCTAAACCCTTTAGAAGATTATCATTTGGCTAGAGATAGAACCAGAAGGGAAATAAGATCACCTGTTAGGTACAGTGAACCTGATTTTATCACTGCCCTCAACATTCAAGGGTCCTTGGAAGGTGAACCTACCACTTATGAAGAAGCTGTTGAAGGAAAGCATGCTAACATATGGCTTGAAGCCATGAATGATGAGATGTTGTCTTTGGAAAAAAACAAGACTTGAACTGTAGTAAATAAACCAAAAGGGGTAGAAGTTATTGACTGTAAATGGATCTATAAGATAAAAGAAGGTGACTCTAAGGATGGAGGTGTTAGATTCAAGGCCAGGTTGGTTGCTAAGAGGTTTAACCAAAGGGAGGGAATT
>CAIGRB010043637.1:90276-106086 GCA_903798255.1 Fraxinus quadrangulata
ACTATAATGAAATTTTTTCTCCGATAGTCAAGTATACCTCTATAAGAATTTTGTTGGCTATTGTTTCCCAATTTGATTTTGAATTGGAACAACTAGATGTAAAAACAGCCTTCTTGCATGGAAATTTAGATGAAAAATTTATATGGTTCAACCTAAAGGTTTTGAGCAAAAAGGAAAAGAAAGTTGTTTATGTTTTCTGAAAAAATCACTTTATGGTTTAAAACAAGCACCTCGACAATGGTATATCAGATTTGACACATTTATTAAAAGTCTTGATTTTAATAGAAGTGATTATGATCCATATTTTTACTATAAAGGCAAAGGAGGTCCAAATTCTTATTATCTGTTGCTTTATGTGGATGATATGTTGCTAGCTGGTTTTGATGTTGATGAAATTAATAATATCAAGCAAAAACTTAAGCAAGAATTTGAAATCAAAGATCTAGGTTCAGCTAAAAGAATTTTAGGAATGGAGATTAGGAGAAACAGGTCGGATCACACACTGTTCCTTACTCAACATTCTTATATTTTAAAAAATGTTGACTAGATTTTCTATGAATGAGGCTAAAGATGTTACCTTACACCTTGCTTGTCAATTTAAATTCTCTATGGAACAATGCCCTAAATCTGAATTTGAAAGAAGAAGAATGGATAAGGTCCCTTATGCAAATGCTATTGGTTCAATTATGTATGTTATGGTCTGTACAAGACCTGATCTTGCTTTTGCCATAAGTACATTAAGTAGATATATGAGCAATCCCGATTAATATCACTGGGAAGGATTAAAATGGTTGCTGAGATACTTAAAAGGAACTTCTAAATGGGGTTTAATGTTCTATAAAAGTGAAACAGAAATTCAACTTAAAGGTTTGGTTGATTCTGACTTTGCTGGAAATTGTGACAATAGAAAATATACTTCTGCATATGTTTTTACTGTTAGTCACACCTGTATAAGCTGGAAATTGCAACTGCAAAAAATTGTTTCTCTCTCTTCCACTGAGGCTGAGTACATTGCAGCCTCAGATGCTGTAAAGGAAGATATTTGGTAGAAAAACTTATTGGATGAAATTGGCTTCTCTGGAAATGATGCTACTGTTTATTCTGATAGTCAATCTGCTATAAATCTTAGTAGAAATCCAGTTTTTCACGATAGGACAAAACATATAGATGTTAAATTCCATTTCATAAGAGATATTATAGAAAATGAAATTATTAAAATTGAGAAGATCTCTACTAAGTGTAATCCAGCAGATATGGGAACCAAAATACTTCCTTTATACAAATTTAGAGATTGTTTAAATCTACTAAATATTGTTACTAACTAAATTCTTTTACAGGTACAAGAGCAAATGAAACTGGAGGATGTGTTAACCTCTAATCCACATGAAACCCGAAGATGTCAAGTAAGGTGGAGATTGTTAAACATGTGCTTAAAACTTCTGTTATAAGGCCCAATGATGAAGCCCAATTAACTTGATCAGCCCAATGTCTGTTATGAATGTGACCCGGTCTGGCCCACTTGTTCATTCTCGCGTTTTTCTGTTATGCAACTTTGTTTGTTGAAGTTATAGGGCTGAGATTATGACACATGGTGCTGGCATGATCGTTGGATGCATGGTGACTCATTATATTCTCGACTCTTCCATTCCTTCAGGCTGGTGATTTGGTTCTAGGGTTTTCTCTCGTTCGTTTTACTCTCTATATTTTTCTTTCTAGTGAAAATCTTTGATTTTCATGTTGTAATTTTGAGGTTAGAATATCTTGATGATTTCTATAGTAGATTACATATTTGGATGTGTTTTCTATCTTCTTGGTGAGCAGAAATTAGATTACTTGGTGTAATCTGTAAATAGAGAGAAAAGAGAATTAGGGTTGAGGGTTTTTGAGTCGAGTGACTCTTCTGTATCTCTGATCTTGTATCTTGATAAACTTCGTTTGGATTCTAGTGGATTAGAGCGATAATCCCTACGGTGAATGCTTAACGGGTGATTAGCCAAGTCTCTTGGTGAATATCCGAACCTTCGGGGTGAAAAATCACTGTGTTCTTGTTGTATTTTGTATATGTTTGGAACTGTCTAATACCAACAGTTCTAAAATCCCACAAGAAAAATCCTTGTCTAAGAGAGAGGAGAGTGTAAAAATCACGTGAAGCATTAGCTCCTTAAGAAGTGCCGAAGTTCTTAAAAACGAAACCACAAGAAATTTTACTTTTAACTACGCAATTTTTGTCATAAAAGTCATTTTTGGTTGTTCCATCGAAAAAAGTTCATCTCGAAACTCTTCAAGACTAAAACTTCAGTCGTCAAAAGTGAAATTTTTTTTAGTATCAAGATTGTTTATGATCCCAATTGTGAAGCAAATACTATCAGCATTGCCAAACTTATTAACAGGCGATTTTCCATTTTCCCAAGGCAAATTTTGGGCACCTGTTTAGTCCAATTAAAGGACTTAAATGACAGACAAATGAATTCATACAAACTTTGGAAGAAAAAAGGTTGTCCCTTTTACAAACCAAAACATGGTTAACACAGGGCATACTTCTGAGTCCAGCTCCTTGCAGTGGTCTCGTACTTGTTCCTGTCTGTCTTGTACATGTGAGCAATCTCGGGCACCAAAGGGTCATCAGGGTTTGGGTCCGTCAACAAAGAACAAATTGAAAGCAGCACCTAAAATAGGAAACCAAGAACGCAACTATTTTAGCACCTGTCTATTCAATCATGGAGTCCGTCAATATCAAGCTGTGCAAATTAGGAACACTGTACACTGATAGCTTGTTTGGTGGGATGGTGGACGGAACACTACTCGTATATATGAGAAGAAAAAACAGTTATCGCATACCAAACAAGCTGGGAAGTTAAAGAACAAATTACTTGTGTCTACGGAAAAAGTCAAACCCAATGGTCTACAGGATCAAAGCACTTAAGGGCTTTAGCCTCTGTTTGGGTTTCATTTTATTTTACTAAAATTTTACTTTTCAAGAAAGGAGTGATAGATAACTGGATAATACTAGTGGGTCCTACGAAATATGTGATTTAAATTAATGATTGACTTTGAAAAGTAATGTTTTAGCAAAGAAACAAAAAATGAAACCCAAAAAGAAGCTAACCATCAGCAAGGAAGTTGTCGTATAGCCTTACTAGGGTGGAATTGGATGATAAAAGGTGATCTGTCAAATGTTCATAGGACTTCACCACTCTAGAATTATAGTGTTTTAGTAAAAACAGAGGTGAATTCTGATCTAGAAGAGAGGGATATTCCATAGACGCAACAAACCTTGGAAATAGTTAAGGCGGGGCTCCACTGCTCCTTCAAAATGTCAAGGCATATGCTTCCATTGCTGTTTATATTCGGGTGAAAAACTTTTGTTTTAAACGCAACCTGCAAAATTCATTAAGATAAAAGTGTGAGAAATGCCAAATTCCATTCCTATGTATGCTGTAGCAGTAGCAGGGATCTTGAGAAACTGAATCATTGCAAGTGCAAAGTGAAATGATTGTACACTGAACAAGCCACAGAGAGTTAGAACTCCGATGCAGTGATTTATTTTTCAAACAGCAAAAGAACGGAAAATCAAATAAAAAGAGTACAAATGTACCAGATTGTATTAAGGATGAAAAACATGTTTAATCTTGTTCATTATCGTGTAATGTGCACCAAAAATGCATTTAGAATACGTGACACACCTTAGGTGGCTTGAACGGGTAATCCGGAGGAAAATGGATAGTAACTAGAAAAACACCACCGGTGTAAGGACTATCTGGAGGGCCCATGATTGTAGCTTGCCAATGAAACATGTCCTCAGCAACAGGACCTGAAATATAAGCAAAGTAGGAAAGCACGCAAGTCAACCAAAATTCAACATAGAGTTGCATTCTAAAACTATGAAAAGGTAAATTATATTCGTGAATTTGACCATATTTTCCAAAAATGAATCATTTATACATGGTTTCAAATTAGAAGGAATATGTAAATAACAAGATACAGAATGAAGAAAGGCAAAACTGGAATAAAAATTGTAATTTTCAATAAGATTGTTCACTAGTCAAGGAAAGGAAACATACAGAAGGAAAAACTGGAACTCTTTGGTCACTTTGGGCACCAAACAATTGCTGGTCCAGTCTTTTCCATCATATTTCTACTCTTATCAAATGAAATGAACCAGGTCGAGATGAAAACTCAATTGCAGAAATTCATGTGATGGTTTACAGTAGGCATAACTATTTGTCTTTCTAAGTTGCTATATTTGTTCAATCTTGTTAACTATCTCGAAGGATGATATCCATAAATAGGTTCTACATGTAATTTTACATTCACGTTTTCAGCTTAAAAAAAGATATCTTCAGTATTTGCTTTAAAAATAAAAAAAAGGATTACAGCAAAATAGCAGAATTAGTTACCTTGATTATAAATCACAGCTAACTAAGCCAGTAAGCTTGGCGTCACTACATAAATCATTCTTCACCACTCGTCTGTTCATTGCTACGTCTACTGGAAAATCTAAAGTAACCATATCCTTAACAATTGTACCCAACAACAATTACCCAAATTCATTTTGGCCTATCCCTCCCTCTTCGAACTTACACCATTGAAATCACGTAAACGGGGGGTCACTTTAAGTGGGTGGATGCAAATCCATTGCCTTGACTATTTCAAATTTGAAAAACTATTCATATAAAAGAATCTAAAACAGAGCCTAAATCATAATTGAAAAATAGGGACGATCCAATCTATACAGGCACATTTTCTTTACTGAAGAGAGAGATATTAATCAAACAAATTTGCGTTTTATGCACTAATTTACAGCTTTTTCTCCAGGGCTTATCAATATAAACATCCCCTGCCAACACAAATATTAATAAGTAAACCTATAATTAAAACAAAATCAACAGAGAACACTGGTAATTACTAGAGAATTACAGCACTTACGCGTGTGTGTGTGTGTGTGTGTATATATATATATATATATATATAAAATGTGTGTGTGCGTGTTTTTTTTCCTGAATGTTATAGTTATACCAGCGCTGCAGGAGGTAGGAGGATCCTTCTGAAGATCCTTGAGCTCCTTCAAGATCCGCTTTGAAGCCATTAAAGGTCCCTATGATTCACAAAAGAAAACCCAAGATCCACGTAAACACACATAAAATCACAAAACCCACAAAAATTTAACTCATTAAAATGGATTTCACAACACATACAGAGAATTCGTACCTGAGAAAGATTGGATTTTTATTAATATTTTAAACAGAGGATAGGGGCAGAAAAAATGTTGGATTTTTATTGGTGCATGCTGCTAATTGCTATGATTAATGTCCAGTCTGTCGGAAGAATCATTTGTTGGATAGATTCTTTTTAAAATTATTTTCTAGGTTTATTCCTGTGGGCCACAGGGGAACGTTCGACTTTTAGCCGAAAGTAACACTACTCGAGATGAATCTGTATTTTGATATCTATAATTTATGGGAAAATTAGCTCAAACTCTACTTATAAATTATATAAATCAAAATTCAGGTTTAAAATTTTTTATACAAAAATTAGGTTATAATTTAATTTTTTAATATTATAAAAAGAAATTAATTTACATAATCAACCAACCCCATCCAACCCAAACATTAACCCTAACTCTAAATCATTTTCCTTTCTCCCCTTTCTCTCCATCTCTCTCCATCCTCTTCCATCTTCTATTTCCCACCGAAAATGAAGCCATCGTGAAGAGACAGTCGCTGAGAGACCACCGCCAACGCACGATGGGCTATGACATAGCAGCGTCGTCGGAAGCCATAGCAGCATCTCTGTGTACCTCCGGCGATGACGGTGTCACTATTCGCGACAATGCTGCAGCGGCTGCCGTGCGGCGATGTGCTCTTCGTGCGGTGCCTCATGTACAGAGTCGCGCAAAGTGGTCGAGTCGTCGTCGTTGCTCAGAGGTTATAATGCTCAGCGGCATCGATGTACTTTATTCTTCTTCCATTCCATTCTGCTCTGTATCTGAGTTTTGATTATTCTGTATACTAGATGCGGTGTATATGATAGTTTGAAGATAAAATTTTGGGATGATTTTGGATCGAATCCAATTTGGTGCTTAGTCTGATTTTGGATCGATTTTATGGTGGTGATCGATTCGTTGCTGTGGTGGTGTTTTGAGGTGATTTTTGTGATGGTTGGTTGGTGGTGGATTTCGAATGGTGGTGATGGTGCTTACTGTGATGATGACTGAGATTGGTGGTGGTGGTGCGACGATAGTGGTGGTGTCGCGGTGGTGTTGTTGGTATTGCGATAGTGCCGCGTTGTGTTGTGGTGGTGGTGGGGTAAGGATTGCTGTACGATAGTGTTGATGGCAACAATTTTTGAATCTGCAGCAATAAATTATAAGTCAACAGTATTATTGGATCTAATTAGCACAAAAAATGGCACCCATTCAATTTCTAAATACATAATTACTACATGCAGTGAATGTGACAATTTATGATTTCATCAAATGCTAGGCCTTTTTGGTTTGACTTCCAAAACCCCATTTCATCAACCCCAATGCATATTTAAGTAGCCTAGATAAGAAAAAAAAAGGGTTCTTAAAAAAAGTAAAATATTGGCAAGTGACACTTTTAGTCAAATTTTGTGTTAATTGTGATCAATTGTGATTGGTTTGACCAATTTTGTGTTAATTGTGATCGATTGTGACTTGGTCATATATGGTCACAATTAAGATTCAATTGGTCACAGACAGTCACATTGAACACAAATTTGATCACAGTTAGTCACATTAAATACAAACTTGATCACAATTAGTCACGGATGACGTGTGTCAGTGGCTTGATTATATAAAATAACTTGAAAATTTTCCTGTAATTTTTTTAGGAGGTGGAGGTAGGGGTGGAGTGGTGGTTGGTGGATACATGGGGTGGGGGTGTGATTTTCAATTTTTAATTTTTTAGAAATTTTTAAATCGTCGGAGCCGCCGTCGGAGTGATCGTTGGAATAGTCATCGGAGTAGTCGCCGGAACAGATAGCCGCCTCCGATAGAAAGAAGGGATAAGGAGAGGATAGAGAGTAGAGAGACAGAGAATGATTTGGATATAAATTTAGGTAATTTTATTATATTATAATTAAAAATATTTAATAAATTGATTACCTGATTTTTGAAAAGATTTTTGAAATTTGTTATTTTTGAAATGTAATTCTTATATATAAGATTTATGTATTGTTCCCTAAATTTATACATAAATCCCTAAATTTATACAGTGTGTATACATTCAACGAAGCAGATTGGCCCAGCTGAAGCGTGGTGAGCCCATAACCTACAGGTCCCTGGATCGAAACCTGGCTCTGATAGATGGGCTCCAAACGCAACTTCTTCTTTTTCCAATGTGTACAAACACAAAAACACTCTACGGCGTGTGAAAATATATCTTGGGCTAAACTTGTCCATAACAGCCCAAAAACAAAAATATTAGGCCCAAAATCTCAAACACTACCGGGCTCAAACATGTGTAATTTACATACACAAAGAACATTTTCCACTGTGTCTTCAATAAAATCGAACTTAATTATATTCAGTTTTTTTTTAAAATATTTTACGGGTTTACTTTCATGTTTAAATTACTCTTTTATACTAACATAACACCCAAGTTTGCAGTCCTACATATTTTGCTTCTAGTCAGAGGCATAAGGACACCCATGTTACAAGTAACACACCGAGTACTCAGCCGAGGGGACTAAAATTCCGAGCTCGACTTGGTGGCTCAACTATCTTGGTTCAATCCGGCTTGAAGCGACAGAATGTAAACACAACATGGTGTCTGAAGTTAGCAGTCATCTCACCATGGCATGGTTTGCAACTAGCACAATGGCAAATAAGTTCTAAAATTCAAGAACAAGCAAAACTAATTGAGAAGGCAAACGTTCATTTCAGCAGCAATCCCTTTACATTCAAATAAGAATGGTTATGAAACCTTTGTTTGCTTACTACAAGAGTACATTTAGTGTTCGTAACACAACAATTAATAGCACGCCATAATGTTCCCAGCTGTGTTATTTTAGGATGAATTGCTGATAACATGAGCTAGTGCCTTGTCCGTATCATTGTCAAACATGAGCAAGGCTTCTGCAACGCTGTTTGATGGGAACCCCATCTCTCGCAAAAGAGTATAGCCACCGGCAAATTCTTTAACCTGGATATAATCAAAAAGTGAATTTTCGGTTTCCCTCTTAAGTGCAAATATAGACAGCTGATTCAACATAACATTTTCCCAATGACAAATTATTATATCTACAAAAAAGAAAAGACAAACTCCATCCTTTTTCTGGTTTACCAATAGAACTTCATTCATATACATTTTTTTTGTGGGGGCATGGAGCTTTCAAGTATACTGCAACACTTGTTTATGCCCTAAGGTACAGATCATGACATATACGCCAAGTAATGAAAATAAGACTAGGAATGTATGGGTAGACAAACAATTAAAGAGAAAAACTTGAGGCAGTATACCTTGGCGGGATTGTCTCCATAATTTGCAACTGCAAGTGGCACTGCCTCTCTGCTAAGACCTGATGCTATATACTTGCTCACTACAGGATCTGTGGTAGGGCCCTGAACTTAATTTAATGGATGTAATCATCAGATATCAATTTTACCAGGGTACTGATGGATCCAACTCTTGCAATGTGAAGTCACTGTATTTAACCTAGACATCAAATCCAAATTGCACTAGACTCATTTACATTCCTACTGGTATTTGCAACCCATAAGGTATATTACTTATTACTTAAAGATAGCGGTACTCAAAATATTTTGTGATAATGTGCATAGACTAATAATAAGCTATGCTTCAAAAGCATGGCGAAATCAAGTTCACCTCAATCATAGTGGACTAAGACAGATTAATATCATGTCAAAAAGACCGTCTCATTTAATACAAGAAAGCTACTTCAATGTTGTTGGCTGATTTTTTTTTTTTTTTTGCTTGCTCATATTATATAGGTTATCCATTAAGACGAGCTTTATTTTATGGATAATTATGCCATACGGCAATCTTACTTCATCCGTTAAAGATGCCATATTAAAGTCTTACTTCCTAGTAATCTAATGCCAACTTCTAAAGACTCAAGTGTAATTTGCATGGAATCAGAATGATTTTGAAGTAACCCATATGGAATTAGACCCAATCCAGATTGATACTTGTGGCATCAATATACCCATTTAAATTCCAAGTTACTTCTCAATTTAACAAGAATTCCCACATCTTAAACCAAATACAGAAAACTATATAACTGCTACTTAGGCTCTCTTAATCAGTCAAATTTAACAGTTTTCCCACACCTCAAATTGCTTACAATTTAAAAGATTTTAAGGGCACAGTAAATGGTAATGGCAAGAAATGCACTCGCACATCAGGATATAAACTAAAATTCACTTTGAATAAAAGGATGCATACATAAGAAGAGGATGATTCTGCTGTTTTAGGCGGAACAATTTCTATCCCAAGCCTGTTCCAATTGGGGTTTTCCTTGACAGCTTCAGCCAAAACATTCCTCTCAAATTCAAAATCAAAGTGAAAATTGCATCGTGGAATCTCTCCAACTTGTGGCAACAATTGAGGCTACAGGAGTGCCAGTGATACACAGTCAAACGTTCAAATTTACACAAATGATAGATTTGTACATATTATTGATACGGGCAAAGAGTACATAACAATAGAAATTCATATACATGTATGCAATTAAAAATTTATAATTATATGGATGTAAATATATACCGGCGGTGTAATTCGATACTCGGGTTTAATAGCAACCCTAATCCCAATTCCGGCTGTAAATCATATATGAAAACGAATCAACAAAACAGACTTCATTAAAAATATGAATATAAATATAAATACATGAAATTATTAGAATAAACAGGTTCGATGATACAGGAAAGGGAAAAGCATACAACTAGAAGGCGGAGAGGGAGCGTGGTGGAAAGGGGGATTACGGCCGGGGCCGCTGGCAGAGTGAGCGGCGGCGCCACCACCGATCTTGGGATAGATTGACGGTGGTTGTCCGTACATCGGATGGCCAGAAGACAACGTAGCGCCGGCGCCAGGCCTACTGTAATTCGGGCCTTGTGAATCATACTGCGGGCCCATTCGATTCCTGAAATCGTACTCCATCACTCGATTATCAGATTTTAATTATAATTTTTCCTGTTCAATCGTAGAATTCAGTCACGAGAGAACATAAAAATGGTAGTAATTCGCAAAAGGGACACGGTGTTTGGACTTTGAACAGTGGACTGTATGTTGGAATGGGGACAAAGTAATAATTTTATGAGTAGTGCTATCTAGGGTGTTGAAATATTAGTCTAGGTAGTATTACTGTGAATATTTGTCGAGCCGTTTGATAGATATTAAAATCTAAATTTTAACTTAAGTTAAAATTAATAATTAATTTTATCTACACGTTTCTTCAACTTTGATCGGGCTAAATATGTCTGAATATTTGAAGGCCTACCAAGAATATTATAAGCAGCAGCAGCATTAGCATAATTATTACAATTATTATGCACCTTCTAAGTAGTATGTACACCCTGCCGAGCCTATTTATTTTGCTGGAAGTGTACAATAGAATCCAGATGCTTGCGTTTTTTGCTAAATTTCAGAATTCAGTTTATAATGGTGAGGTGGATGGTGTATTAATTGACAGTGTCAGAAAAGAAATAGATGATAAAATCTTATCTATGATACTGCTAAGTATTGTTTACTAAACATAAATTAAGCCCTTATTTGTCATTCATTTTATCAAATATTGTTTGCTACAGTAAACAATTTTCACCACATATTCACTCAATAAAATATTCTACACACAAATTAATAAAATTATTTTACTTTTCAACCACACATTCTCCAAAAAATACTGGTTAAAATTCTATTTCTTCTCCCAAAATGGGAGACAAACAAGGCCTAAATGTTTTGCGGGTGGATGTTGATTGGTTTATACTTTTTGCAGTAATTAACGTATGTGTATCAGTTGTTTTCTTAATTTGTTGTTGATTAGTCTCATACATGAAAGATTAAAGAAGTTTTTCCAATTCTTCTATTTTTCTACCGGAACAATTTTACTCCAACAAGAAAAATTAGGGTCTATTGAGGATAATTTCAAAGAAAGAAGAGTTAGGTGGTTGGACACGTTTTGCATGGATCTAAAGAGATTATTGTTCCTAAGATTGATATGAGATCAATAAGAAAGAAGAGGGAGGGATCGACAAACTAACCCATTGTGTTGTCATTGTTAAGAATCTAGTTGTTCTAATTCCAGTAATCTAGAAATAAATGGAACTAAGTGAAAGAAAGAAAAAAAAGGATTCATGTAGAAAACCCAGAATTAACTTGGAAGAAGAAAAATTCGCAGAAGTACATGGCAATTCGTGATGAAAGGGAAGTATGTATTAGTTTTACATGCTCAAGTGGTTTCAGATTTCTGCAGCAAATTTTCATGGGATCAAGAATCAGAATCTTGATTTTAGAAGTTGTGAACTGTCAGAAAAAACCACGTGTCCTTTCGTGAAACCAATTGCATACGATTATGAACTGAAAGTTATAATTTTTAAGTTCAAAATGGAAATCTTTTCACTCTTAGATTCGTCCTGAGACTTGCTTATGAATCCTCAAGACTTTCTCAGCTTCTCATATGAATTCTTTGAGACCTGTGCGAGATTCACGACATAATTAGTTAGTCGAAAAGCAATAAGCTTTTCTAGGAATCCTTTGTGACGATTATTTTGTTCACATATGAAACTTGAAAAAAAGATTTATGTAGCCGACCCCAAATTTATTAGGAATAAGAGTTAGTTTTTTATTAGGCTATCCGTTTTTACTCCTTACTGTGAACAGGATGTATGTATATCAAATCACAACCTTAAATGAGTTTAAACAGAAGGAAGTTATATTAATTTTGAGCCTTTATCTAACCCGGGAAAAGGATTGGGGATCCAGTTTATGTAGCATCAGTAGCAATGAATCTTTAATAGAACTTGAGAACATGATTCACTATTCTATTGCACATATTTGGTAATGCATTTCTTGCTGAAATCCCAATTAGAATAGTCTTCGAAAAATGAGTCAGTCCTGGTATTGAAAGTGCATATATACCTGATAAGTAGACGGAGAACTGCAAAATGGGCTTGTAAATCCAACTGGAGAAGTTGCTGCAGAGTTTCCAGGGGATGCGGAAAGACTGGGGCCTAGAAATAGGTGAATGTGTGTGTGGCGAAATGGGAGAACGCAGTATTGGCATATGGTGATATGAAATAGGTGTCTGATGAGTAGATGAAAATGGAGATGAAAATGGAGTCTGCCCGTTGGGTTGAGAAGCAGATGCTATTCCAGGAGATTTTGATGACAGTTTAACTGAAGGAATCAAATTAATCTTGATTCTAGAGAGTGAGAAGTATCAGATACAACAATCTTGATTATAGTACAACAGGCGGTATGTAATGGTACACAATACTCGGCTAGACATTATAATCCCCTCAATACTGTCCTATCACCCTACCAAATATGCCATGAAGGAAAAGAGAGAATACCAAAAATGACACAACTTACTGGTTGTGAACGTCAACATATTCATCAGTTTCATCAAATATTGTTCCTGTAAGAGCAGAACACCCATGAAATAGTTTAGCAAGACTTCTTAATCAGAACAAGATCCGTCTTAAAAACTGCAAACAAGCATTAATAACGTGTACATTGTACACACATTGTGCTATCAGTAGATAGAGACATATGTCGACCTAAAAAGGTATACCTCTACTCTATTTTTTCTTCTATAGAACGTTTGCCTCTTTCAAAGGCAATTTTTATTTCAGATTATTATCCCTTGTGGAATTGGCCTTATTTTAAGTTTCAATCTTTTAAGAAACTGGGAAGAGGTCTTCCAAAAATCGAGCAACTTACATTTTTGTAGGAACGAAAAAGAAGGTAGAAGTCACTATGTGATGAACACTAGACACGACTAACTAGTGTTGTCTAATGCATTTACCAAACACGAGTAAGTGAACTTTTCGAAGAAAAAATCCCAGGAATCATAATATTAGTCGTGGAGTTGACCTGTAATAGTTGTTTCAGTACATCTTCCATTGTGATGATACCAATAACTTCATCTGTGTTGGTGGAAGATTCCAAAACATCATTGATGATCGTCTCATCCGTTCCCGGACTCTGATTCACAGTGCAACGGGAAGCCACTGCCGGTAAAGTCTGCCTCAACATATTCACTTGTTTACTGTGACCACAAAAGAATTCATTCCTGCGTGCAATGAGATACAGGCTGGGACAACATATTCACTTGTTTACAATTAAAAAAAAAAAAAAAAACTGATCATAGATGTGATTGGGACCCTTATGGCTTGTTTGGTAGATATACTCGATAATCGAAGATAGCATAAATAGAGATTTTGACCATTAGTCTCAAAACTATTGCCCTAGTAGCAAGCTGGTCCTTACATATCCAACTTTAAGAAGTTAGGTTTTTGTGTACCAACTTATGTTGGTGCCGGGGAATTTTAAAATTATGCTTCCATGAGAGCCATGTTAAAGATTTTTAGATTGTTCAACTAAATAAAAGGTTGAGGACCAACCAACTGCTATTCAGACAATAAATGATGACCCAACGGTGCAATGTTTCATAGTAGTCCAATCAAGTTCAATCATATGTACTAAACAAGCCCTTAAGGTGACAATAACTACCCTTTGAGCAGCTTGTCTTTGTACTAAATTTGGACTAGAGTTTATCATCAGCAAATCAGATTGTGCTGTTTTTTCTGCAGCTTCCTTGGTATGATTACTCTTAAAAACTACAGCCATATGGCTTTGCCCTTTCTGAAACTGATTCAGTATATCGTACAACGGTAAACAATCGAGGAACATGTTAATTATAAGCGAAACCACATTGGATGAACCATGGTATAAATTGAATTGTCAAATGATTGGAAACTGAGAAATGAAGTGCAAAACGCACCACAAAACCCTGTACCTAGGTATTCTCCTGATAGTAAGATCCCTGATAGGAGTTTCATCTTCCGGACGACATTTTATTAAATTCTTGACCTAAGTCCATGGTCCGAAATAAGACATATTAGGACAGTTTAGTATGGTGAACATTACTGTGTAAAATCAGGGATATACTTACCAGAACGAGGCCAACGATGTTACTTGGATTTCCTGAGTATACTGGTACTCGACTATGTCTTTTGCTTATTATCAGGCTCAACGTGCCACTGAGGACAAGAAGTATCACTGTATCAGCACGTAGAAAAAATGAAAGTTAAGGAGAAAAGTCGGGGGCTTAAGTGGCTTACTTGTCAAGTTTGGTATTGAGATCAAGGAAGAATACTCCATATAATGGCGTCATTGCATCTTTAGCTGTTTTTTGTGTTAAATCCAAAGCTTTGGACAAATTCTTCACTGACAGAAAAAAAAAATGAAAGATCTGACTGATAGAACAAATACAGAGACGGATCGATCTTTTTGTTTCTGGATGGACTTCCTTGATTGTATTGTGTCTATGTAAACTTCCTTTTATTGATCTTGATTTGCGTAGCTGAAATAAGAGCGGTTCGTTGTAGTTTAGCTCACCACCTTTTCCAGCCTGATAACGAAAATTTCGATCATATTTAGCCAAATTCTATGAAACATATGTTTAAAAGAAGTTTAGGTACTAAATTTTAACCTCGTCCGCGTGCATATCTACAAATGTCTTTAGCTCTGCACGACGTAGTAAAACAGAATGCCCCTTCCCGAGCAAAAAATCCAACAGATTCCAAAACGTGAAGAGGAGTTCCGATTTTAGACAGCATATTAAGAAAATTCATGAACTACGATTATACATTGTATTGCATCATTCAGAGTGATTACAGTATTTTCTCCCATTAGACCGGACTACTAAATGAAGAAAAAGGGCAAAAGTCTTGTTTATTAAGGTGTCTATTCCTCATAGTACAACGTACTAAACACAGCTTTAGCTCATAAAAAGTTCTGTACGTTGCTAATGGGATATGATGAAGGAAAGACACTTACGACTAGCAATCGAACCAATGCTGATAATCTTGCCCCAGTAGTCAGTCCATACCGAGAACAAACAGCCTGATGAATAATCTGCCCCCAAAAAACAAGGCAATTAATTTTCACATAAAGCTGTTAGTAAGTTTTTCCCATTAAGAAACTTTAATAGAGCTTACATCTCCAAAAGCAAGTATAAGAGTAACTGATATTAGTATAGCACCCCATGCAGGGAGAAGAGTGTCGATGAAAATAGGGAGGGCCTAAGAGGACAAAAACAAAATAACAAGTCAAGTTTCCTAATTCCGAACCAACATGAAAGTGTGAGATTGTACATTGAGGGCATGTTTTGTATGGACGGTGATAATGTCCTAAACTGTTAAGTTCGGGCATGACGGCCCGAACATTAGTTGCACACTTTTGTCAGAGCACGATATTACCTCCTCGAGCTTATAACCTCGGGCGTGCCCCTCCTCGGCCTTCTGGGAAATGGCACTAGGACGCCACTCCGAGCAATCCCCAGACTTTTCGATCTCTACCTCACATCGAAGCGTGTCCTACCCTGGGTACGACGCTCCGCCGGCAATAGGATACCCTCAGAAAGGATTCTACCACCAGAATCCCGCTCCTACCCAGACACGTGCACAACACGAAACCTAGTCAGTTACGACTTCCAATTGTAATAGAACTCCTAAGGATCACAACGTCAGAGTCCTACTAGGAGTCCACCACCTACCTCTATAAATACATCATTATCATTCGTTATCAAGGTAAGTTTTTT
>CAIGRB010043637.1:107427-132460 GCA_903798255.1 Fraxinus quadrangulata
AAAATAATAATAATAATAATAATAATAATAATAATAATAATAATAATAATAATAATAATAATAATAATAATAATAATAATACGTGTTGTGGTTATTGCTAATGCTTACTCACAAGGCAGTAATCTATTCTAAACTCAGTGATTGATGGCGTTAATTACTTGAATATTTAATTGTTGAATGGAGCAGTTGGATATAGGTTTCAAACGTTTTTGTCATTAATGGAAAATCATAGTATAAGTGTCACGTACATCACTGAATTTAGTAAAGTTTCAAGCTACGCACTATTTGATTTGGTTAAAAATAAGATTTTTAGTAAATTTTAATAAAAATTAATGAAATTTATGGTTGAAAAGTTGATAAAAGTTGTGAAACTCGTAAAATGTATAATTAAACTTGAGTTTGAGAAAATTTCAACTTTAAAAAATTGAGATCAAACAGGGACTAGTTATATGCTGGCAAATAATGTAAATGACCCCAAAATAGATACTATAAGTATACAAGTATAAACATGATTTGGTTACAATTGCATTGGATCCGAGGCAGGTTTAATGTCGAAAAAATGTAAAGATTTAACTAACAATTTTCTAATTTTATGATCGAATGAAGTTAGAAAATAAGGAAATTTGCACTCGTTCCTAACTTCTATTGAAAAAAAATTATATATAGTCTTTCATAGCATAATCCATCTCTAACCTTTAATTATGTAGCAAAATCCGTCGTTCCCTCCATCTTGACCATTAAATGAAGAATTTGCCCTTCACTTTTAATAAATAAACATAAAATAAAGTACTAAAACAATAAAAAAAAATGAAGAAAAATGCATGAAGTTCCATAACCTTACAAAGTTACAAATAATTCACGCTTAAAATAATTAAATAGTTATCACAAAAAAATGTAGAAAATTTTCATATTCTCCAACTAAGCTCACCCACTCACCCCCATCAACACCTATCCACCCCGATCTGTTGTCAAACATCAATTCCACAAATGCAATCAGTGCTGGTGGTGGTTATAAAATCCAGGTTGCTGATTTTTATCAAATCGTTTTTTGTATAAATTTTTATTTTCATAAATTAATTTTTCTAAGGTGTTGGTGTTGAAAAGTTATTGGATTTCGATCGTGATTTTTTCCTTATATTTTGCTATTTTATTGCTTACTATATGTTTATTTATTCAAAGAGAATAGCAAATTCATATTTTAAAGATTGATCATAGATTATGCTAAAAGAATATTTATGGTAGATTTATTATACATCGCAAAGGTTGAGGACGAAAAGAGCATATTTTCTAAAAAATAAGTTGATGCACTAATGATAATTAATGAAGAGCCCAAATCAGTTGGCAAATTGTGATTGGACGGTTGGAAAATATTTTTTGCCCAACTACCAATGAAATGTTACAAAAGTGTTAATCGGCACAATTATGATAAAATCAATCTAGTAATGTAGCATAACTCAATGAATGAATGTTAGGATAGAAAATTGATATACATCTAGTTTGATGGGCAATTGTAAACAAAGTCTCACATCACTTAATAATGTTGTACTTAATGGAATTATAAAGGGACTGGACTACTCTAATTGGTTAACTTTCTAATTGGTTTATTGGCACAAAACGTTCTTACATTTGATCTTAGTATGCAAAACGTCCATACATTTCAATTTTTTTGCATTTTCACTCATATTTCCAGGTTTCATTGTCGAATCATTATTTTCATCAATTTTTATCCAATTTCTCGATTAAAAAATGTAAAATGACCAATATACACTCATGTTTATATATTAAAAAAATTGATGAAAAGAAAAATAAAGAATTAATTTCTACCATGCTCCCAAACCTTTTAAAAAAATGAAAATGAATCCCAAATAAAGTATTTAAAAATTCAAAAGAAAAAAAGGCTTTTTATTCCTCTCTTTCCTCCACCACCACCACTATGGAGTTGCCACCAATTCTTAAATGCATCGTGTTGTCGTCGCTAAAATCATCAGAATTTCACCCCTCCACCGGTGACAATACTCCCTCAATCCATCACAATCAAACAATTACACAAACAACCACAAATTTGACTCAAAATCTTCCCCAAATACTCCAAGAACCGCACGACCAAGTTTGACTCCAAAACATAATCAGTCAATGAATAATTTGGATCAATTGGAGCTTACCCATTGAAGTATGAACCTGATTTGAAATGCCCATGGATGAATTGGTAGAACGGAGCATGGTGGGCCCATGAATTGGAAGTGGCAGGCCGTTCGAGTTGGGTGAGCAATTTGTAGTCGAAATTGGATCACTTTGGCTGTTAATTGGGGCAATTAAATTCACACCCACTATTGTGTGATGTTGATGAGGATTAACATGTGGCAAATTATGTGAATCAACACCTCGTACCCATGAATTGAAAGAGGCACACTGGCCATGTATTCTGCACACAACGAGATAGAATTCCAAGACATATCAGCATCATATTGTACTTTTTTGTGATGTTTCCCCATGAGTATGGGCGACTATATGAGGTGGATTGACCACCACAGTGGACGACCATGGATATTGACGGAATGGCTGGAATTGGTGAAAAAGTCGTGCATGCGGTTCTCGGTGTATTTTGGGCTGATTTTGAGTCGAATTTGTAGTTGTTTGTGTAATTGTTTGGTTGTGATGGATTTAGAGAGTATTGGCGTCGGTGAAGAGGTGAAAATTCGATGGTTTTGGGGGCAGTAATACGGTGAATTTGGGAGGAATTAGTGGCGGCTCCATGATAGTGGAGGTGGAGGAAAAGGAGAGGGAAGAGAGAGCCATTTTTTTAAAAAAAAAATTAATAATTTATTTGCACTTTTTAAAAATGTTTGGAAGTATGGTTGCAATTAATTCTTTATTTTTCTTTTATTCTTTTGTCTTATTTAAATATGAGGGTATATTTATCATTTTACATTTTTTAATTTAGAAATTAGATAAAAATTGATAAAAATGACGTTTTCCACAATAAAACGTGAAAATAGATGTGAAAATGTAAAAAAATTGAAACGTATGAATGTTTTGTGCTAATAAACCTTCTCTAACTTGTTAAACTTTATGTTATGAAATCCCAATACACTTGGGTTAGGGCAGTCTTGGTTAAACTTAGGCATGAAAATGAATCGAGCCGAGCTAGCTCGCGAGCCGAAACTCGTGGCTTGCACATGGCTCGAGTAAAAATGATCCGAAGTATTTTTGCTTAAGTCAAGTTGAGCGGGCTCGATTTTTTTTCAAGGCAACCGTAACTGTCTGTTTTAAAAGGCAGCACAGTTGCTGCCTATTTTAAAATGCAACTATAGTTGCATGCAGGCACACAAGTCAAAATGGCCTGTGATGGTGTTGCTTGTCCGAGTCGACTCGAGCTTTTCAGAGCCACGAATTGTCTGGACCGACGAACCAAATTGACATCCCTAGTTAAACTATTTAAAATAGGTATGAATAGGGATGAGTTTGTCCGAGTATTTGAATATTAAGAACTATCATTACACTTCGAGTATTTTGTAATGGAATTATATGGATCCATGTAATTATTGAAATCAAACTCGAACCACCAATTTCAACTTGGGTTCGATTCTCTCCATGACATTTAAAAAAAATCGTAAAATGACAATATAAATTATTTTCTCAATAACCAGGAGAAATAGAAAAAATAAAATGACATTATATAGTATCCAATATCTAGCAAGATATGTTACAAAATATCATCCAATATCTAGTGGAGCATACACACCCAATTACATACCCAAAGAACAAATCAAAAACTAGAAACCAATTATAAAGAAGTACTAAATTCTACAGATGATAAAAACAACATAAATTCATTCATCTAAAATAGCATAAATCAATTTTCTATCCATTCCATCGTTTCCTTTGCATATATCTAGTCACTCAATCAGGATGAATAAAAATAAAACTCATAAAAATGAAAAATTCGGCTTCAAATCCATCGACAGTTCAAGAATCAAGAATCTTTGAGAATTAATTGATTCTTGATTCCTAATATTTTTTCGGAAAGCAGACTCTCGGATCCCAATTCCGGGGGTTGAGTGCCAATTAAAATGTCCACCACTCATAAAAAAAATTGTCTTGCCAACTTTAGAAACAAAATCTTAGGTGATAGTATAATAAAGATCTTCTAATTTTCGATGGAATAATCAACAAGTTCGATCCTAATAGATCAAGAGTTCTCAAGTTTTGAGTCAAAAGCCCATTTCTACTTGAAAAAGTTCATCCAAACTCGACCAAAAACTGATTTATTGCTGGCAATATCCTTACAAGAGCCTCTGTACGCCAAGAAGAATGCTTTGCATGTGCATTTAGCTGAGAATAACACTCCAGCGGCTTAATGTAGTAGAGATTTCTCTTTCAATGCTTTAGTTCTAATTGACATTGCGGCTCTTTGTTTTTCTTCTTGTTTTATTCCTCGACATAGAAATAAAGTAGCTCACATTCTTGCCTTTTTTGCAAGTACTTTCTGATTATTTATTCTTCTTTTTACTTATTTCTATATCTTCCATGAGACTGAATAAACTTGAACTCTGTATCTTTAGATGCGTTGTTATCTTAAAATAACCGACCATCTAACTGTTTTAAAGCATTAGAGATTAAATAATATTAAATTTAGTTATATACATAACAGGGTCTTAATTGAAACACTAAAGTTTCATAAGAATTGTTCAAACATTTATAGAGTGCGACCATATTAGTTTTTAATCTGCTCTTGACCTTTTTCGGGGTTATTTTCTACTTCATTTAAACTCAAACTACTCGAGAACTCAAAAATATCAGATAAATTTAACAATTTCGATTATGTTATTGACAGTCTCTTCGTAGATTACGAAAAGATTTAGGAAAAATCACACTACTATTATCTAAATTATAGTTCGAGTAATAAGTTAGCCTTCAACTTTAGAATTGAGCAAGTTTGTCCTCAACCTTGCAAAATAAAATTGCACAATCAATCGCGAATAACAAAAATCATCCAATTCTTCATCAAATCATCGTGTGACCTTTACATTTCCAAGTTTACAAAACTAGATTTTGTTTCCCAACTTGAACAAGTGCTTAGAATTTTGAATAGATGCATGTTTCCGTGAAAGTCGCATGATGATTTACCATAGATTTATACGCTCTTTTTGAAGATTAGTTGTGCAAAGGGTCAATTTTACTCCAAGGTTAACTAACAACTGTGACACAAAAAACTAGTCCTGGTATGGATATCTTAAGAAGTAGCAGATGTTTTCTCTATGCTACTTTATTTACAGTAGTCTTCAGTTGGACAAGGAAATAATTCCTATTACAGCAATCCTAAACAACTTGCTACAACATTCACCTTATGATATAAAAACATCACACTCGCCAAGAAAGTTGAACTATGCAGTTAGGCTTGAAAAGAAAAAGAGAAAACAGAGTGCACAAACGTCCATATTTATAAGCTTGAAGTCAAGGAATAAATAATCTGTAATGGAGCAAAGAATTTACTACATGCTATGTACATTTTTGGGATTGCATGCACGGCATAAACATACAATAGTGACCCAAATTTACGTGCTAAGATTCAGTCTGTTGAATTTCTTTCTTTTGTTGATACTTGTGGGATCTCAGAAATAGTAGATCATTCAGTTGTCTTTCAGCACTATACTCTGAAGAAGCCTGCAAATGCAACATACTTCAGTGGAAGGAAAGAATTGCTTGCTTCTAACATGCAAAGATGGCGTGTTTTTCACCACTGACAACTAGGTTTAAGAACTAAGAATAAAATAGTGACTTTTGGTTCTTTTTTTTTTTTTTTTTTCTCGTTGAAAACTTATTAAGTTTTTAAATTTCAATTCAACCCAGATTCTCTTCCAACTAATAATCTTTTCCACAAAACTATGTAACTCTGAATACCAGTCGTAACCTTATCTCTGTTGTCTGTACCAGTGTCCATTATATGTAGATGCAGCATGCCAGCCATAGCATACAGGACAGTTGGGATCTTTAAGGTAGTTCATGCAACTGAAAGAATTTAAAATATACCCGTTTCTTAAATGCAAAGCGCAATGTCTGCACTTGTGTTCCTGAGCAAACTCTCAATTCAAAACCAAGGCTATCCACGCCTGTAAGAGCTACCTCCTGACATAATTTCAATTAGAAAATTAGCAGCAGAATTTCACCTTTGTATGTAAAAATTTCTCTATTAACAATAAGATGTAACATTGTCTTTCAGCTCTGGTATTACACAATAGAGTGGTTACTAGCACAGATGATTCAAGAACATGAACAGAAACTCAAGCGCCAATCATAATGTTAATAAATTTATCTCAAGAAACTAAAAGGTATATTTTCAGGGTGAAAAACTCAGATTTAAGTTCGCGTGAACTAGGAGAGGGATTGATACTGTTTCTTTCAGATTCTTTATGCTGTAACTTTCAACCACAGCCATTAGAAAGAAAAGCTAAGCATTTAAAACATTATGGCATAATATTTCGAATTCTCTCTTTCTCTATTGTTTTGGATAATCATCGCATTACCAATTCACAAGATTGCAGAGATTAGTACGAGTCAATAACAGAAGTAAATTTCTCATAATAACTAAGAACTTTTAAATACCACTCCTGAGTTACCTGTACTTGAATACCCATGCATCTCCAACACAGAGATTTAAGGGCTTGCACGGTCTTTTCTCCACTGGCTTTAAGATGAGATATAATTTTTGCAGCTGAATGTGCTATTGCGTCTGGTCGGGCTCTGCGAAAATCTTCTATTTCAACAAAGCTCTGAGCAGCAAGCACAAAAATTCAAAAACTTGTGCTTTGAAGGATAATATCAAAAAGCATGCCACCTCGAAATGTTTCAGAGGATGCATAATACAAGTTAAATTATTTAAAGCATAAGATTACATATAAAATCTAAAATGTATATCCAGTCAATATAAATTTGTTCAGAGTTCTACGTTCAATGCAGAAAATAAGTATCATATAAGCAAAGTGATCACAACAGCAGAATATGCAGACACAGAAAACAAGTATATTTCTCAACTCAAACAGTTGAATCCTGTGTATTATGAGGAATGAATCAGTATAATGCATCTTAGTACATTATAAATTTATAATGCACAAGACTGCTTTCGATTTACATGGTTGAAAACAAGTTGTATGATCATCTTATACCTATTACTATTAAAGATGATTTTTGGAACTATTAGATCTTTAACCTGGTGAAAAAAATCCTGTGTTGGTTGTAATTGGGTATTTAAATTGAAGTTCATCCGGACGAATAGTTGACATACACATGCATTGCCCATGGGCTTTGGATCACATGAGAACTTTTTACCCAGTGGAGAGGGTCAACTTTACCAGGTTTCTGGCTGCCAGTTTATATTTAACTTTACATCAATTAGATGTAAACAATGTTTTTCTGTGTGGTGATGCAAATCTTGAGGCTGAGGTATATATGAAGCAATTTCCTAGTTTTGCTGCTGAGGAGAAGTCTAGGCTCTTCCTTTATTGCATAGCAAGGTGCATAAGAAATATCCCTTGAGCAGCAAAGGTGAACACTGTGGCCTTAAATAGAGTCCTAGAGCAGAGTTTGGTAGGTTTAGTGGTGTAGTTATGGAGTTTGGTTAGTAGATATTAGGAGCACATCATTCATTGTTCTACGAGCGTACTAACCACATACAATATGTTGGTTACATATGTTGCTGACATAAAGATCATCAGAGATGATTGCAAGGGAATTCAAAGCTTAAAACAGTTTCTGTACCAGAATAAAGCTCTTCCAGCTACAGTACTTTTTGGATATTGAAGTGGTGAGGTCAATTCATGGGATCCTTCTGTGTCGGAGAAAAATATGTTATTGATCTGTTCTCTAAGGGTCTCCAAACCTATTAACAGCCTATAGATCCATGTATCTTGGAGGTTATCAAGGTGAATTACAGGATAATCTAGATGGTATATAAAATCAGTTGGAAAATTGAACTATCTCATAGTCAGAGGACCAGACATCTTCTTGTATGGTTTGTCAGTTTCTTACCTCTCCAAGAGTAGTCAAGGATAAGCTGTATTGGGCATTTTTCAAGTATCTCAAAGGTGCAGTGATGCCAACTGGGCTAGATCTCCATTTGATAGAAGGTCAACAGCTGGATACTGTGAATTCACCAGCAGTAAAGCATAACTTCGGATAAACAATAAGCAGAATGCAGTCCCCAGGCTGATTATAGGGTCTCAAGTATCAAGCAATAGCTCATTCTAATTGAAATTTTGTTTGGTTGAAAAATATGTCACCGCAGTTGGAATATGTACATTCTCAGTCTTTAGACTTATTATACGATAATCAGGTTGCAATTATATAAACTCCCAATCCAGTATTTCTCTTGTAACAGTTAATCAGACAACAAATGTAAAATCTATATACCAGATAGCTGATCTAATCATTAAGTCATTGAGTGTTGAAGGACATTGACCTTGCACGTGCAGGATTAAGTATTAACTATGGTAGAAAATCCTAGTTCCTTCTCCTAAAACTTGAGGTCACACGCTTTCTCTTTTTCTTATCTAGTGCATTTCAAGAGAAGCTTTCCATTCCATGAAATGCAAAACACTGTAAAATGATTTTTTTGCCCTCGGAATAGTCAGACTAAAAGAAATTAATAACAGTCGCGGCATATCGACTTCTACAATCTCTAAGAATGCTTGCAAGTTGCAAGAATATGAATCTCTGTTCTTTGAGTGAGAAACGTTTAATATAGTGATCAAGATTCTGAATTAAATAATATAGGAAGATGGAGTGTCTGAAATTTGATAGCTCGTTTGGGGGCACGACCCGGAAACATAAGAACCTTCGATGGTAGAAAAAACAAGTATACGGAATGAAAGGATCGTGCTGCTTGAGACTCATCAAAGAAAAACAAAGTGCTTACCTGATCTCCGTGGGCTGAAACTAACTGAATTTTAATCATCTCTAGCTTGTAAAATGAAATTCCATTTCCAAGACTTTTATCCTTCTCCAATTCCTCTGCCCAAGTTGGGATGTCTTGAGCTGGTTCCTTTTCATGTTTATGGCCGTTGATCTGAACAATGCCTCCTGGCTTTTGTTCTTTTGCAATCTGATTTACATCGGCATTACTTGATTGATGGACAGATATATGCTTCTGGAAGATGGAGTGTTCTTCCATAGACGCAGGTCTTAGAAGGCCTTGTATAGCAAGACCAGCAGAAGGCTGTTCCATAAAATCTACGGGATCATCTGATACAACCTAAAAAAAAAAATAGATTTACTGATTGATGATGCAATAAGATTGGTAGGTAAACTCAAATTATTCTAAGTGGAAAGAGATATGCAATGATAATAAACAATATTAAGGCCCCGTTTGTCTTTCATTATTCCAAAACATTGTTTGTTATAGTAAGATTATCCACCACACATTCACCCAATAAAATATTCTACACACAAACCAATACAGTTACTTTAAATTTCAACCACACATTCTTAAAAAAATATTATTCATTACTCCATTTCTTCTACAATAATGGGAGACAAACACACACTAAATGTATAACGGGAGTATATGTTAGTTCAAAGATAAGCAAAAATAGTTTAGTAGCCTTGGCAAGATAATCCATATTTCATTTTTTGGTTTACTTCTATACATTGCGCAAAAGAATCTGATATAGATAGTTACCTCAGTTAACTTTTTGGCAAAATACATAGGATGAGAAGATTGCATTGTCTCCAGTTTAGCCCAGTCCCCTAGTGATCCATCAGATTCCTCATCCTGGTCTTCGTCGTCATCAAGAATGGCAACCCAGTCCTGCAGATGAGCATATGATCAAGGTTCACAGACTTTAGTGCTACAGTTCTGGCATCAAGAGGTACAAAAATTGAACAAAGAGATTCCACCTTTTCATGATTATCATCCTCTTGACCACCATCACTATCTTCATCATTGTCCTCCTCATCATCAAAATCGCTGTCATCATCATCCAGGTCGTCTAAGCCAAAATCAATATCCGCATGACCTAATGCCTCCATCTCACTGATTATTTCTGCTGTATCTAGTCCAATAATGACTTGCTGCATTGTATTAAAAAAGTAAAGTAAGTCTCCAGAGATTATTAATTTAAGTAGGAAGAATCTATTAGTAACTAGAACTTTTTCCCTTTTTTCTCTTTTCCAAATATAATCCCCTTTCTCTTATTTTGTTTGTCTTAAACATTGAGCGAAGAGAGCAAAACAGAATCTTTTTTCCCTACCCCATAATCCCTTTTCTCGTGTAGACTGTAGATTTCAAGCTAGCACTATAAGTTCTTTCTGCGTGAAGACCAAATCAAGAATGACTTAGAAATCGAGCAGAATAACTTTACCATGTATTGATATATATGAGAAAACATACACCAAACTAAGCAATTGCCAGGCAATTAAGAGAAATGAAAATAATGTTTTCAGGTTTGCGTTGCTAACATTTTCAGTAAAATTATATATGAATCAATTCTCTTAGTCATGCATATTTTTAGCTCTTACCACGATGGTTTCCTCAGAAGTTAAAGCTTGCAAAACATCTTCACCATTCTTCACTTGAAAGTATACATCTGATAGTAATACAAAACCAGGTAAAACTTCAGTAAATTACCACACATATAATGTTATTTAATTATGAAAAAGAACAATGAGAACACAATTGCAAGCATCTTACTTCCATACTCATCTGTTACATAAGGTAAATCTGGCCAGAAAATGTTCTCGTGAATTTCGTCGCTCACAAAACCAGAAAACATCAGTGTCGCTTTGCTATTCACCTAAGAATCAAATTTTAATACAACATTAGCATTACATATTAAGCTAATAAATTTTTACTGTAAAATCCAAAAAAAAAATCACATATTTTTCTTCAGTGTTACCTCAATTATAGTTCGAGAAGTTTCGGCTGGCGTGAGTCTGGCCGCCTCATTCACCATTATTTCTGATTCTGCAATGTCCTCCGACGGATGATACCTCTGTGGCTTAGCATTCTGCTTCACCGGACCCGAGCTCGACTGCTCTTTTGCCATCGCTCTTATTCCATTTCCGCTTCTGACCACTCCATCGCACCTTCGTCCAACTAAATTATCCGTTAACCTTCTATATTTGTTCCTGCACAGCATATAACTAACAAAATTTTCAGCATTTCCAGTTTCATTAGAAAATTCCTCATTTCCCTCATGTTTTCAACAAGGAAACGTAAGAAATAAATTCCAGCTCCAATTGAAAAGGAGAATTAATGTACAATTAGTTTAGCAGTTGACTTCACACAAATTTGGGTGACCTCCATTGTATTTTAAGTAGTACAGTTACCGGGATACGAAGAGAGTGGCGGAGCGAGGGAGGAGGCGTGTGGCGGAGTCGAAGTTCGCGGCGGAGAAACGGGCGGCGGTGACAGGAGGTTCGATCATCAGCATCCTTATAGCGATTGCAGTGTGTGGTTGGTAATCTTTCAGGCTTCCATTTCCCGAGTGTTTTGAGTTCCTTCTTTTTATTGGCGTTTCTACCTTTTATTTTGCGGGGCATATTTGTATGGATTAGTTTGGCGCTTTTTTCTACCGGAAGTGCGATTTCAGAATATTCCAAAATACTCATTACAGCTACTGTTCAAATTGCATTGCATAAGGTACAATAACAGTTTTTGAATAATTTTGTAACAATTTATTATCATCAATATCAACCCTTCGAAAGTCATTTTTCTTAAAGTAAAAAATAGCATTTTTTATTAAATTAAATCGTCGCAAAAGAAACAACCGCCAAATGAATGTCTCGACGGAAGGCGCAATTTCCACAACTCCTTTCACCATTTAGACAACTTATTGGAGGTAGGACATTGATCCAGTTTATATGGGAATTGAGAAGTATATTATACCCACTTTTAATAGAAAATATCGACCTATAGAATCATAATGACATAAGACGGCCCTCTCGACAATCATAACTTAAGGAAATGGATTGAATCATCTAATTGTCAATCGGCTAAAGGGGGGAGATTAATTTCATCTTGGTTTCATCCCTCGTTGCACTGATAAGATGACAAGTAAATGTTTCACGGGGTGCCTTTCTTTTGGCATAGAAATGGATATTGTACAACAGTAGTCGGCTCCGCTAACCACATTTTCTCGATAATTTCGGAACGAAAGAAAATTTGATTACAATTTGTAGAAAACTTGCAATAGAAAATTTAGATACATTGAAAGTAAATTGATCACTAATTGATTAAGGTGAAAATTACAATTGATGAATACGAAAAATTAATGGCTAGTGCACGAGGCGAACATTAATAATTTTGAAAGATTTTTTAATGACTAATACCCCTTATAATAGCTTGCTGTACAAAAAACTAAGTGATATGACTGGACATTTAAATGATTAGGAATCATACTAAACGTTTATAAATATCAGAGCTATTTTATAGTTGAAATAAACTATTATAATGTAAAGGAAATTACAACTCAAACTGAATTAATATTTACAATGTGCGGTTAAAATTGGGCAAATTGTGAATACGACTAGATCAAGGGGTTAAGTAAAGCTGCGGTCCTTAATAAAATGACTTGACATGAAAAGCGGTGTTGGACATAAATGAGGGTAGCCACGACAGCCACGACTCAACTAAGGATTGAGTCTTTTTTTTGTTGTTGACCCTTTTTTGATAACGTTGATGTGGAAAAAATTTGGATAGTTGATTTAAAAACAATTTTTGAAATTTCTTTAAATTGATGAATGTGATAATGTTAAATCATGATTGATAACAAATCATGTCAATTATCATTGTACACGTAGCATGATTGGTGATAACCTCTTGACCCCACAAAAGACACTTCCAAATAAAGAAAGAGTCATATTTATTTGAGGTAGTGAGAATATTTTTGTTAAGAAAAATATCTTGCTTTAAGAACAATTGCTATCGAATAGATGAATGATTCACCAAATTTAATCTATCCCTTCACCTTTTTTAATGGTCAAATGGATAAAATCAAGCCAATGTTTGATTTTCATTCTTTTTCAACCTTTTTTTTTTCTATATAATCATTTTTAATCGCATATTCATAAAAAATTTCTACACATAAACTCAAAATTTGTATCTACTTTTTAACTACACATTCTCCCAAAATACTATTCAAAACTTTTTTAAAAAAAAAAAAAAGGAAGAAGAAAAATTGACACCAAACATGGGCTAACTCTACACTCTGAAAACACGTAGACTTAGGACCAACTAAAAACAAAAAGAATGAAAATGATAATGCAAGCCCCAAATCACACATTTTATAGATAATGCCGGATGACGAGTTAACTGTCTCACTGGTCACTCAACTATGTCTGTGTCTTCGATTGTTTTTGAAGTTTAAAATATCGAGTTTTGATCACTAAATTTATCTAAATATTGGACGTTATTCAATGACATAACATATGTTTCAAATCTTTAACGGAATTAGTGACATAGCTAATTGAATGCACATGTGACACTTCGTCACGTCGTTAACCAATTGACATGTTTTCAAATGCTCACTAAATTTTGAGGTGATCGAATTTTGACCATTAAATTTATAAAAATGATGTTGACATATTGTTCATTAAAAATGTGTACCGCAATTGCTTGAGTCGCATAAAAGTAATAAAGTATACAAACGAATTCGAGTTATCGATCACGATAAATGATTACTCAATTACACAATATATTAAATTTAGTTTTAATATACTTTTGTAGAATTTTGAGTTATTTTTATCATTTGAAAAATTCAAATTTATTGTGCACTTCGTTGTTAAAATTAAATTAAAATTTGAATTTTGCAACGAAACTCACAGTAAATTTGAATTTTTCAAATAATTAAAATAGCTCAAAATTCTACAAAAATATATTAACATTAAATTTAACTATTTTATAATTGAGTAATCATTCTCGTGGGATTGACAATTCGAACTCCGTTGTCCATTTTATTATTTTTAAGCGACCCTTGCAATTATGATACACATTTTTTAACGAAAAATAGGCCAATGTTATTTTTATAAGTGTAATGGCTAAAATTCGACGATCTTAACGTTCAGTGAAAAATCGAAGACATTTTTCAAATTTTAGTGAGTAACGAAGACATGACAATTTATTAATGGCGTGACGAAGTGTCACGTGTACATTTCGTTAGTCACATCACTAATTCTGTTAAATATTTGAAACAGTTGTTATGTCAGTGAGTAACATCCAACGTTTAGATAAATTTAATGTCCAAAATTCGACATTTTAAACTGCACTTAAGAAACGAAGACATCACATAAATTCAGTGACGAGACAATTAACTCGAGGATATCAAATTGAAACAAAAAACAAAAGTTGAGCGATCATTTTGAAATAAATTAAGGAACATATAGAAGTTTTGATCTAGATAACAGGCATAAAATGTTCGACCATTTCACAAACACAATTTTTAAAACATATCACAAACACATTTCACGCACTCTAAATAGAGGAAGAACGCACTAAATTTTTTCATAGCTATATAAAATATATAATGCATGCCCGGAGATTCAAGAACTCAGTCGTTGGACACTTTCGGGCATCATTTTGTCGAGATAATTATCAACCAAGTTTCCATGACTTCATTAAATTGGCCAGGGCAACAGTGGAGGAACCACCTTCACTGATCACTGCCTCTGCCTCCGCCTCCGCCTCCGCCTCCGCCTCCGCCTCCGCCTCCGCCTCCTTTTCTTTGGTGCACTTTCTGAGTGACTCTCCTCTGCCTGAGTCCATCAACTCTCTCACTCGACTCTCAACCTCCTCAGCAGTGACAAACCCGTCTTCTGATTCGTTAATTTGCAGAGCCAATTTACAGTCTTCCACTAACACCACCCTGTTAAACTTTTGTTCAGCATAAAAAGGCCACGCCACCATGGGGACGCCCGCGCACACTGCTTCCAACACTGAGTTCCACCCACAATGCGTCACAAACCCGCCAATAGATTTATGATTCAACACCTCCACTTGTGGTGCCCACGACTTCACCACGAAACCCAGGTCCTTTGTCCGATCCAAGAATCCACTAGGAAGTAGAGAATCCAAATCCGGTTCAGGAGGAGGTAGATAGCGCTTGCTCTTGTCCTCAGAGGGTGGAGAGCGGATCACCCACAAGAACCTCTGCTCACTTCTCTCCAACCCAATTGCTATTTCTTTCAACTGCTTATCTGAAAACTGACCAAGACTCCCAAAACACAAGAATACTCCATTCCATTCGCCGACTAATTCCTCCTTTCTTCTTCTTCTTATTCTATCTATTGAATTTTTTCCTCGCTGCGTTGTTCTCCGTGCTCCAATTTTGTCAAGAAATTTTCGTTTGACCATCCTAAGACCTTGTTTTTGCAGGGTTACAAGTTTTCATTGTCTAAGGTCTGAGATTGAGATGGCAATTTTTTGCTATGATTCTGGGTGTAGTGGATATGTTTGTTGTTTGTTTCATTGTTTCCATATCAATATCAATGCAATAAAACAAATTTGCATTAGTTGAAAAAAAAAATTTTGGTAGCATTGTATGTATGCATGTATGTGTATATATATATAAATTTAAAAAAATCCTCCGTGCGTTCACGACACCTCCGTGCTCCGTGTACACACGGACGCGCACGAAGGTACACGGATGTATCTCTGTGCGAGCACGGAGGATTCGTGTGCGCACGGAGGCACATCCGTGTACCTCCATGCGAGCACAGAGGCACTTTCGTCTGCACACTGAATTTTTTTTTTATCTTACAAGAGTTACGATTTGGTTATGGTTTAGTTGATACTGTTTTGAGGTAGTTACATCATTTCAGTAATTTGGCTAATGTGAATTGACTCATAATTTCCCTTCTATTTTACACTGATGTGCAAGATTTAACTATCTGATTTCCGGATAATCAACACCTACTGAAACTTTGTTTCTTTTGTCCTATATAAATTTTTGCATTATTTCGACTATATATGCACCTTATTTGATTTAGATATTTTATTGATTAATTGTTCTTATTTCTGTACTTGCTATTCTCCAAAATAGAGATTCAATGTTGCAGTAGTTTGGTTATGTTGATGCATGGCAGTTTTATCAAAAAGTAGTTGAAACTAAGGGGAGAAATTTCGAGATGAATTTTTGAGTTGAGGGATGTGTTATGTTTTGGTGCAAAATTCTTTTAACTTTGTAAATTCATAAATTAGATGCTTCCTGTATTGAAAGTGAGGGCGAGGCACGTGTCGTCATTTCCAATCGTGGTACCCCCTTTGTTTTCTTAATTGCATATTTGGGCTAATGTTGGTTGAAAATGGCTGCATTTTTAGTTTTCATATAGTCGATGACTAGTGATGGTGGGATCCTATGGATGCTACAGTGGTTACAAAATCCCTTGATGAGTCCTAAATGCTTAAGCTATATGCAAGCAAAACGATTTCTCTAAAAGAATGCAAATTTTCTGCTGAGTATGGTTTTTTTTTTTTAACGACGATAGTCTCAAAATCAGTAGTATTAGTTTTTAGTTTTTTCATGTTGTCATAGAGTTGAACAATGATTTTTCGTGTTGTCAAATATTTGAACAATGAAAATAAATAACGAGTGTCTGATCAAATTGATCAGGTCATGTAGAAATCATTGCTAGAATTGAGATTTTATTCGAGAAGAAAGATATCAAATATCTGAAAAAGGACCCTAAACGTGCTTTTATGAAGTTCAGAATGGATAATTTCAAGGGAAAAATGAGAATTGAAAGAATGGACAGGACAGTTTGAATTGAGCCAAATTTGATTGCAAAGTATTATGTTATTAATTAGCTAGAACAATTGAACGAAAAATTTGTTGCATATTCTTGTACAATGGAATATAAAATGGAGGGATAATCTTTTTCTATTCACAACTGATAGACAATGTTTTTGATAGAATCCTTGCTTCATTTCCTTTGAAGGGTTAGGTTTTTTTTTGGACAAAAAACCCCCAATTTCACTTTTGATTACATATAGGTGCTTAAAGAAACGTATTTATGATGGTTCGGTAAAACTTGGCACATAACTCCAAATGCAGTGGTATCATCACCAGATTCGAACATCCTTATCCCTCCTTATCTTAAAAGAGTGAATGTGAGATTCACTGTTCATTTTTTTCACATTGATTTTCACACTGATCTAGTTTGAAATCGGTTCGGTACTGTTGCATATGCCGACTCAATTATTATGTAATAAATATAATATAATAAAACCAATTGCAAGAAGACAGTATATGATTTCATTTGCAAGAAGACAATATATGATTTCATTTCAACCATCAAATAAATTATTAGCTTTATCAACTCAAAAATCAAAGAGAATAAGCGGAATTTGAGACCGAACGACGCAAGTCAGTTAGAACACATGTGAGTTTCTGCTATCTTTTTTGTTTTCCAGCATAAAATTATTATGATTTTCATGTATGTATGGGTTTGGTATATTCTAATGTTTTTCAATATAAAATTATTTTGATTTTCATGTATGTATGGAATTCTTATGTAGCAGGAGAAAAAAAAACTCGTGTCTCCAGATTGTGCGGAGACACGGTGGAAAAAATAAAAAATTCTCCCAGAACTCAATCATTTTCCCTGTATCTTTCCTCATCGTTGTGGGCATTAGTACTATTGTCACCACTGCCAACCCACAGTACACCGCGATGGAGGTTACAAAACAGGCTGAGGACTCAAACCCAAAACTTATATCACAACTCATGAACTCTATCATAAAATCATGTATTTGAATCTACCTTGTATTATTCTAAGTCCCAAAATTTCAGTTCATATTACAGTCAATCCAAATATTCCAATATGGTATTTCTCAGATTTGATTGAATCATTGGATTTATCTGAGTTACTACCATTGCCATCAGTTTGTAACAAACTGATGTTACAGCCCAATTGTATTCATCCTGAACTACTAGAACTAGCAATGGATGGTATTAACACATAGAAATTTCATCGCCGGATCTCTAATGTTAACATCGGATCAAGAGGTTTATCGCGATCCAAAGTGTCCGTCTCCGCACAATTCGGAGATACGATGTGCGCAAATTTTCACATATTGTTAGCACAAACAAATTTTAAAAAAATAAAAACTTACTATATATATTATTTTATTTTTTTTAAGGCTCCGCACTGTGCGGAGTAAGTCTCCGCACTATGCGGATCCCGTCTCCGCATAGTGCGGAGACATAGATCCGTGTCTCCGCGTAATGTCTGTGTGCGGAGTCTTAATATTTTTTTTTATAGTCATTTTTTTTATTTTTTATTTTTTTTACAGTCTGTTTTTTTTTCTTTTTTTCGTGCTAACAACTCGGTGTCTCTGCACACGCGCGTCCTGTGCGGAGACACGTCGCGCACATTTTTAAAAAAAATAATGTTTTAATTCATTAGTAATAAAAGAAAGTAAGTCATTGATAGGTGATGAGAACTAAAAAGTGATTGCGTATTTGAAACGTTTGGATTCGTTCGAAGAAAATAATGTAACTTTTGCACACAGTGTTCGTTTTGGGCCCATGACCCCATTCCGGAAAGCTCGCGACGATTCCCATTGAACTCATTCATTCCCAGTGACGTATAAGAGATTTTGGACGTTTCAATTCATTTACTAAGTCAAAACGGATCTTAATATTTTTAATTGATTATTTTTAGTTTTTTATTTATTTTGTTTGTAGCGTAGCCCATTAAGGGACTACTGGCCAGTATATTATCTGTTCTTTTAGTATTTCAGATGTTTTTTGTTGTTCATAAAATAAGAAAAGCTTTTGTTTTCCGAAAGTGCAATCCATTTGTTAGTGTGTTTGTATATTCAATTTATATAGTTTGTCAAAAGTTCTAATCAATAAATTCATAATTGAATATATAGGATACAGAGAAATAAAAATGAAATTCAACATTGAAGAAGCAAGTTGGTGAAATACAATTTTTTGCTGTTTTGACTGTTTATTCGTGTTAATTCGTGTTCACATCTAACGAGTTTGCAATATGTTACTTTTCTCTCTCAATTCTTCATTTACTTCACATACTTCGATTTTTTATTTTATTATAATTTTGTTTAGTTTGTCATAATTTTAGTAATTCTGATTTTGTCAATATAGAATTTGTGGTTCTAATTCACTACAGTGGTGCACTCTATCTTGGGTAAGTTCCTCCAATTGAACTATCCAAATTTTTAATTATAGGTTTATGTAGTACTTTTATTTATGAGTTTTAATATGGTTTACGTTTCTCTTTGTAAGGCAACTTGGTCTTGTGCAAGTAAATTGCAGATCTACTTGATGTGAAGATTTTGTGTTCCTTGTATACTAAATCAGGGAAAAACTTGACTGATAATAATGATACTCAAATTTATATCCTAGCGTAAGTTTTCCCTAAGTTAGAGGTACATAACTTTTTGAATTAATTCTTCTGCTAATCTTTTTCCGTGTTACGAGGACTTTCAATATTATTTTCCTTTTCTGTCATTTCTCTTTTTCTGTAAATACTGGTTTCCTAGAGTACTACTGTCATATGACAGAAGAAGGTTCTGAATTAAACGAATTCCTTCATGCACGATCAGATTAACAAAATCGTCAATCAAGATGAATTCCAAATCAAAAATGTATATTTTAAAAGTGCACAATAAATTTAAAAATAACATTAACCAAATTTACATATACTTATTTTTAATACTAATCAACTAACGTGCAACGTACGTTTCCTTCACTAGTATTCAGAAAAATAAGCTGATTACAGCACAATGAGCACTAACCTGCCTGTATAAGAAGAAAACGAGCATTCTGGTACAAACATATGAAATTAATGGTGTGGCTCTCTAATTAGATATTTATATATTTTGGTAAATGTTGATGAAATTTATGGTTAACGTATTGATAAAAGTTTCGAATCTCATGAAATATGTAGTTAAAAAGTTGATAAAAATTATAGATCCCATAAAATATCTTATTAAAATAAATTGGTGCCTAAAAATTTGAAGGGAGCCATGTTTTGAACGTTAAGACTAATAGTGCAACTATAAGTAGGTCTGGGCATGAGTTGAATTGGTTTTTTATCTAACCCAAATCCAAATTCAACCCAATATGGTCGGTTTGATCTAAAATCAAACCAATCCGATCTAATTATTAGTTTAAACTCAACCCAAGCGGATCAAGCTTGGGTTAGTTGGGGTTGGGTTGGTCGGTTTGGGCTTGAACCCAATTCTAGTTGAATTCGATTTTTTTTTTGTTGATTTTAAATAATTTTTAAAGTTTAAAACCATTTGAAAATCTCTTATTTTTAACTTATATAAAGAATTCTTTCTAAAAAATAATTTATAAATGTGTTTAAAACTATGGAGCTTTTTTTTTTTTTGGATTTATTCATTTCATTATCACGTCCTTAATTTTTTGTTTATCGTCATCTTATTTTGCATTTGTATATAGTTTTCATACCAATCAGCCTATGTAAAAAAAAAAAGGGAGATGTTTGTACATTCTAAATCATTCTCTTGTCTCCACTATTGTGACTATCTAGATTTTTTCATTTTAGGTGTTAAATTTTTTTTTAATTCATCGGATTGGGTTGAATTGGATTTTAATTCATAACCTGAAATTCAACCCAACACGACATCAAATTTGACTTCCCAACCCAACCCAATTGAACATAAAATGCCAACCCAAATTAGTCGATGTGAGTTGAGTTGGGTTGGTCAGTTTGTGTTGGTTTTTGCTCTAACCATTTAAACTATGCATTGATCTCAGTATTGTTAAGTTAATATACGACTATTGATTAAACAAATTAGTGACTTTTTATATATCTTGACGATTAGAATTAAGAAAAAAGATAATTATATATACACACACCAAATTCACCCCATTTTAATTCCATTAAATGTCCTTAAATTTGAACTAGGTCTTGATCTCAATAATATTTGGTTAATATACCATTATTTATGAAACACATATATGACTTTTATATGTTTTATAGTTTAGAATTAAGAAAATTGTAATATATTCACACCAAATTCACCATATTTTAATGGTATTAATAGTCCTTAATTTTTATTTATTGTCACACTTATATTCCTAAGTTTTTTTTTTTTTTTTTTGAATTTTTGTCCCAAATATTCTATTAATTAGCGCATATTATCTCTGATGCGGGTATTCATTCAAAGTATATGTTAACATGATTCAAAGTAAGGGGCAAAATATTAAACGCACTTTTGTTGTCGTTATTTTTTTTCTTGTTTAAATGACTAGGAACAACTGAATCTTTTTATGCCCTTTTAACATAATTTTTGGATAAAAATCATGATTGAAGATTAGAAGTACTAATTAATAGTATATTGAGAATAAGAATCTAATGAAAAATGTACACAAGTAAAAGTTGATAATCTTTAATGCAACTAAAATATATAGCACTGATGAAAAATTATCACCGCCATAAAGAAAATGATAAATGGGAAAATAAAGAAACATATTGAACCAAGTATATTTTAACTTTACAGTAGGGGGAGGGGATGTATTATATATGCTATATTTAACCAAAAAAAAAAAAACGTTGGGTTTAAATGAATTACTATTAAATATAAAAATGTGATTCTTGGGATTAAGAATAACTAAATAAAAACTCCATGGATAAATTCAAGCCATTTTTTGTTAGGAATTTTAATTGGGAGATTGAGAACAATAAGAAACGTTACAGGGGTTGAACCATTGAGGGTACAGTGAGTGCAATCGCCCCCACTGAATTTCTAAATTTTCAAAAAAAAAAAAAAAAAATACAATTTATTTTAGCTCATAGTTTTCAGTCCAAATCCAATGGATGAATGATAGTTTAGTTGTGTACATTGAAAAAGACATATTTAATTAAATTGATAACGAGATTATTATATAATGATTTCAACTTATGAAAAGCCGTAAGGAGCAATTGTAAAAAAAATATTACGTTTTGAATATTATTGTTCTTGTCTAATTAAAGTTACATTTTACGTAATTCCATTTCACTCCAACTAAACCATAATCCTAAATTGGCCTCTCAACGTGATTTCATAAATCGATGTATATTATTTAAAGACTAATAGGTCAACAAAGATGATAAGTGTTAAGACCCTACGTCATAACGTATAGCAAATGGAATATCTTACTATATTAAAAAGGGCAGTTTTGGGTTACTATAAGGGTTACTATAGATGTATCAGTAACCCAATGAGATGTTACTATTCATTTTCCTAGTTTTCACACCTCCAATTCCCGAGTTTTATACATCATTTTTTTCCTCAATCTGCTATAAAAACAATGTCGGGCTTTGAATAGTAAGATATTTATTCCTGCATTATTCTTTATTCCCGCTCATATATTTAGAATATATACAATATAACCAAAAGAAAATGACTGTTCACAGGTGAGATCAGAGATTATCGAATAGGACAACCTTTTCAACTATTATTTAATTCATGAGCAAGCAAAAGCTAACATGATAAAGTGAAAGATCTTAATTGTTAGCACTCTTATAATTTTAAAAAAAAATCTCCGCGGTCCGCGGTGCGCGAACGAATTTTTAATATCGGACTGTGTACAAAAAAAAAAAAACACACACACACACACAGAAAGCATACAGAATACACACATATAGGTGGGCCCTTTTTTTGGCAATATTTAATTCACATGAGGCCCACCCCCATGTGATTACCTGTATTGTTTTTGTATGAATTTTTCTGTGCAAGTAGAAAAATTCTTTAAAGCCAGCAATATTTGAGTAATATACATATTGATGAGCGAGCATTTTATATTAAGATCATTTTTTTAAATATCTCAACTAATTGATTGCACTCAATACGATTAAGAAACAAAAAAATTAATTAATTGGCATAAGATAGGACATTTAAAACTTAGAAATCATATACGAAGTATTTACAACATAAACAGCCTAAATTAAAGTACACAACATTGAATTGTTAAGCATAGAGTAACAAAATAGAAAAGTACCTTTTTCTTCAAGAAAGTGAAGAGTCGGGAGAGAGAAATGGGTGCTTGTTAACGTTGCACATGAAAAGCCTCTTCAATATCACAGCGTTGAACTTGCTTCCACTCCTCACAAGGAATCAATACGGATGCCCCTATCATAAAAACATTCAACAAATCGTTTGATTTTAGCACAGTAAATTATTAAAAAACATAAAAAAAGTGTGAGAGGTATAGGAACCTTGACGAGAAGTTTGAGGTAAATATCATTGGATTTAGGGGCGGTGCGCTGGTGCCACTTTTCGCCTCGCCTTTTGAACTAAGTTTTAACAAAGGAAGTGGAGGTAAGGTCGGTGGAAATGAACCCTAAAAATGAAGTCCAGCCATAAGATTTACTTTCGAGGTCTTAATCATTTTCCCTATTTTTAGAATTAAGAGTTAATAATATCATATGAATGATTTAAGGGGATATGATATGCCACTCTATGAAAAGTGACACGGTTCTTTTCACTTTTTAGCATTAATATACATCGGCTCTTGCAAAAAAACGACATGGTAGGTCACTTTTTTATACTTCGAAATTCATAAAATTATTGCCAAATTTAGCTTATATATAAATATAAAGATACACCAGTTGTTTTGTCGATGGAGTTGCATATCAATGACAGTAATGATTATTTAGTCTCTTTTTAATAGCGTCAAAACTTTGTTTCTTAAAAAAGTGATATGATATGTTCCTTTTTTTTACAAAAAATTGACAATTACATTTTAACAAAGATTGTTGTTTGGTTTTGAATTTTCACGATGTGGTTCGGATTTCAGCTAACCCAAATCGACTAGTAAAGGACGATGTGTTTATTTACTAATAGAATACTTTTAAACTATATAACTAGAGCAGATAAAAGTATATTAAATCTAAAATTTGAAACTTTTTTACATTAAACATGCAGATTCTAATAATCAATTTGCAATCGTCGTAAATTATTTGACTTATCAAGCGATCACAAAAAATAACAAAAAATTAGATTAATCCTATAATTCATCTATACGTATCATATTTAAAAATTCAAAACTTAGATAACCTATTAAATTGGTCTAACTATCTTTTCAAAAATACACCTTAAGAGTTCTCATATAATGCCATCACAGCTCACGAAAATGTCACCGATTTATTAAAACAGCTGGTTCCAGACAACTAGTACCATCGAGTGGTGTAATATTCAGCGACCACCACTGTCGGTCGCTGAAAAATCAAATTGAAAAAACGTGGGACTTGTAGAAAACTAGTACCAGCGCCACTATATGGTTGTTGTTGAAGGGGGTGTAGTACAAAATGCTAACACCAATTGAATAGAAACGCAACTTATTGCGCCAAGTGTTTTAGAGACCAAGCTACGATTAATTGCCGAAAACTAGTATCACCAACCAAATAGTGGTTGCTGGAGTTGTGTAATATTTAGCGACTACATCGTTGGTCGGTTAAAGAATCAAGAAAATGCGCGGGATTTTCCCACCAAGTTTTCCGGCGACCATGGGAGGCTTTGTCACTGAAATTTTATGACAGCGAACATAGTTTGCTAAAACAATAGCAATCAAATCCATTGGTTGCTAAAACAACAGAAAAATGCATGCCCTTTTCTCGATAGGTGTTCAAGCGACCATTATTTGGTCGCTATACGTTTTACGTATACAAAATGTGCAGCAACCACATTATTGATCGCTAAAACAATCTAAAAAATGTGCAGCAATTCTCGTCAAGTGATTTAGCGACGATTGGAGGCGTGGTAACTGGAATATGATGACAATGACCAAAGTTTGGTCGTTGTAGATGTCTATTATGCAAAAAAAAAAAAATGCTGCTCTTTTTCTCGCCCTGACCTTCAGCAACCAAAATGTATGGACTCAGATACTTTCCATTAGTGACCAATATTGGTCGCAGTCTCGCAGAAGAGCATAAAAAAATTAGTCCACCATTATAAGATCAAAACTTGTTCCAACCAATTTGTGGTCGGTAATAGTGTCTTATGGCAACCAAAAAATTGGTTGCTGTATTTTTTTATTGGTGGAGCTCTTTTTTTTTTTTTTTTTTT
>CAIGRB010043637.1:170474-181023 GCA_903798255.1 Fraxinus quadrangulata
TGGTACCAAATGTAATTTATTTATTTTTATTTTATTATCTATTTATTTTAATGACAAATAACATGCTATAAAAATAATTTAGAAATTCGATTATTATAACAAATCGGATCAGATTGTTATCTAATCAGATAGTTATCGATTATGAGAAAGTGATCCCTGTGAAAATATTGAAGAATTTGAAGAAGACATATTTTTTTGGATGATTTGTTTTGACAATTTTATCTATCAATTAAGTTGTCATTTGAATCAAAATTATTGTTTCAACGTTGAATGACAGTTTTATAGACGGAATGCGTGAATGGACCAACATTGCAATTATATTTAAAATTAGGAACTTCGCCCGCAGAAATTAAAGATTTGAGTGTAATCTGCAACAAAATGAAAAGTTCGGGACCAGCGCTGCAATTTATTAAAGTCAAAATTACTGTAGCAACGTTGGTTGACGATTTTTGGACAGAATTCAGGTTTGGGACCGACACTGCAATTATATATAAATGTTTGGGACTTCGGCTACAAAAATTAAAGGTTTGGAACCGCGACTGCAATTTTTCTATTAATTAATATATCACATCACTGTTGATTAGCATTAGTACTAACTAAAATGCTGACCTGTTAAGAATTAAAAATCTTAATTCTACAATTAAGAGCAATAAAACCATAGAAAGAAAATACACACTAAAACATGCAAAATTTATAAAGGTTGACCCTAAATGTAAGACTACGTCATCTTTCCTCGTTATAGTAATTCACTAAAATAAGTTTATAAGAGAAATCGCACACATTACTTTTAGCATCTTTCTCTTCTAGATGTAACTCTAATGACGACTCCCTATTTATAAAATAAATTAGGGTAAAATTGGAATATCCTTAATGAAATTACAATAGGTCGATTCGCGTACTGACTCTACACAATGACAATAATTAAGCTCTATAACTTAACATGAACAACATTGCATACCAGGTGTGTTACTGAAGTTTTTAGCTTATTTTGAAAAACACGAGAATTTATCTCAACTTTAAAAAAACAAGAAAATGTTTATCTGTAAGTTAAACTGCCTAAGAATAGAACCCATTCTCTTTTCTAGTGAAGTCAACTTATATTTATTAATGAGTAATAATAGTTATGGCACAAGTACATTGAACTGCATAAAAAAATTGGTTTTTTCTCTGCCTCATGTTCGAGGAAAATAATAATGTTGGAAAATGAGCAGATGTGAATTTGAATGGTTAGACCAAGAATTTAGGGGACACGAAAAGAGCAGTGGGACATGAGGAGACTATGTTTTCTAATCTGTCTGTCCTAATGCATGGTATCTTTAATTAGACCTCCTCTTTTTCATTGATTAATTGGAGGTAAATACTTTATACCTAATTTAAGTGAATTTGAAACATAATGTCTCTTTTGGTTTCACTCTCAAGTAATTTGTTTCCAGAAAATTTCACAACTCTTCTCCTCTTTCACGTTTAAGTTATTTATTGAAGGTGTTGTCTTCAACTTTTCATTTTTCAACGTCAGTAGTTAATACTCATGACTTACCTCTAATATATCGTTTAAGGTAGCGTAAAACAACGAATTTACTATCTAACTTAAATAAGCAAAAAAGGTAAAAAGAAAAAAAAAAGGTGATCTTCCTCATCTTTCCCTATCTTGCCATCGCTACACTATCAAGATACCCTGAATCCTAAACATAGGACTTAGCTATTCTAAAAGCGTTGTAAACTCATATCCATACGAGGCATCAGGTGGATTGAGTACTAAATTACCATTGCAGCTCTTAATATTTACATTATCAAGAAAAGGGTAATCATGAATGGAAAAATTGAACCATTGTCTACTATCAATACCCATTGTGATATTTACGCTCACTCTAATTTTTTTATGGCATCATGAATGGATTGCTTTGTTTTATTCGTTAAGAGCGTATGTGAACAAGAAGTGCTCAAATTTTAAAAGGTAAAATAGTCCAAATAATACCAATCAATTTGCCAATTAATGGAACAAGATAACGGATGAATTTTATTGTATATTCCTCCTTTATTATTCATGTAGGTTGAAACTCTACTTATTAATATTATCCAAAAAAGGGACTTACATAGAGACAATATCAACAGTGGGGATTAGTGAGTATCTATGGTTCTTGGACGAAGATTTAATGTCCAACCCTTGTTTGGAGTCCATGCTCTGGTTCACTGAATGATGCCAAGAGAGAAGCCCTAAGCAATGTGATGAAGCATTTAGAGTCACATTTAGATAATCAAGACCAACTACGCGCAAAAGTTAAGCACAACTCGATAATGCATAGTTCCGAAAATACACTTGAGATCTACCTAGCGTAAAGCATAGGTAATGTATGAATTGCACAAACATCTTAGAACATAACGGTCTACTACAATAATGTTCAACCCTTGTTTGGAGGCCATGACTAAGGTTCACTGAATTCTCTAAGTTTTGCTACTGTGGACTTTAATATGTACCTACACTTGCCCAATTATAATGCTATATTTTCCATTAAATATTATTTTTTTACAAAATTAATGATTTTATACTTGGTCCAATTTTGTTACGCCCCTCCATCGTAAAATATTTTATGTTAGAAATATACTAGTTCGAATATAGACGAGGAACATGTGATGACTTAATAGATACTTATAGTGTCAAATATTCAAATACAGCCCATATTTGGTAGAGATTAAAATTATACTTTAGTGAATTTTGATAAAAGTTGTTGAAATGTGTGATTAAAATTAGTTATTGACCTTAACTTGAGATTTTAATTGAATATTAATCCAAACCAAACAGGACATAATGAATGGTTAAGGAAGAAAATATATAGGACATAACTTCCAACTTGTGCAATAAATTGTAAAACTAATGACGCAATTTTACTGACATGTTGGGTTGAATATCACAATTTAAGGTCAAGTTTTGTGAAAATAATTGTCCAGGTTTGAATTTTCCAATTAATTTGGTGGTAGATTGAAGTCAATGATATTAAGATAGAGGCATTTAGTGCATGTTTGACTTTACTAATGACTACGGAGGAGACTTAATTTTTATTGGCCGTTAGACTCGTGGTTCCTCCCCAGTCAATAAATGGCCAATCCATCATGACCGTTGAATTTAGAATGCCAGGCACGAAAGTCTTGTTTTTACTGTTTAGGTTTATTTCAAATTTCAATTGATCTAAATAGAGACAGTGACTCCAAATTCCATCTAAATGCTATCTAACATCAGTCTAAATATTTGATATCGCGAAAGTTTATAACAGCAGTCTAAACAATTTAGGTCGTGAAGGTTTATAGGAAAGAATACAATCTAACAAAAATTCAAACTTGTTGATTTTAAAGATCAAATATTAAGAAATAATGAATGATTTTGAAAACTTCGCAAAACTCTTTACTCAATTCAAAATTTTAATTGATTGTCAAAATACTCATACTTAAAATAATAAATATAATTTGGATAATAATTAAACTTTTAAGTAACGATTAATTCTAAGTAACGTTGAGAATTAAAAATAAAATCAAATTCTTAAAGGAATTAAAATTAAGAAAATTATCCAAAACAATATGTGCTCGAAGTCCCAAACGATGAAATTGGGCTGAAACGGGGCTTCACGTCATAGGCAAAGCTGATGTGTTATGCTATTTGAGCAGTTTTCACTCAAAATAAACAAATATCTTGCAAAACGGATACTTCGAAAAAAAAATTCTACTCTGATCTCACTTTTTCAAGAACGTGTCTTCTTTAAGTAAATAATAAATATAATTTGGACAATAATTAAACTTTTAAGTAACGATTAAATCTAAGTAACGTTGAGAATTAAAAATAAAATCAAATTCTGAAAGGAATTAAAATTAAGAAAATTATCCAAAAACAATACGTGCTCAAAGCCCTAAACGATGAAATTGGGCTGAAACGGGGCTTTACGTCATAGGCAAAGCCGATGTGTTATGCTATTTGAGCCGTTTTCACTCAAAATAAACAAACATCTTGCAAAACGGATATTTCGAAAAAAAAAAATTCTACTCTGATCTCACTTTTTCAGGAACATGTCTTCTTTTTGTATTGCATCAACACTAATTAAGCATTGCGAGTCTACTAGAAACGGATTTTGAATATTTTTTAATTACGTCAACTCATTGTTCTTCATTTAATTCATTTCCCAATTAGTTATAGCTTTACTTTCGACCTAGAAATATTCGTTTGCAATCTTCAAGTACCATTCACTAGGATAATTATAGTTCTCGCAAAACTCTTATCCATTCTCTTTGAATTATTGTGTCGAATGATTTCAAGTGGAAAATCCACTATTGAATTTAGGCGTGGACATGATCCGACAGTTTGATTTTGAACCGGAATTTCTGGATGGTTAGTAAGTAAAGTTGTTGGATCCAAATTTAATTATAGAATCGAACCGATTCAATTCCGTTTGGCTCTATACCAAAATTAATTTTTTTAATATTTACAAAAACATTATATTAATCCAACCAATGATAAATTCAGCCTTAATTATTACAAAATAATATAGTCCAATTTTTTAAAAAATACAAATAACAAATTGTCTAATAAGGTAATTTAGCTTATTAAATATAAGGACATTAAAAAATTAGGGAGATTCGGTTCTTAGTCTAAAACCAAGAGCCGAATCAAACATGTCGATCTTCAATTCTAGTAACCATTTGAGTTTTTAACCTAAGAAGAACTTATTCAAATCGCTTGAATCGAGCCGCTTATAAATATGAGGTTATTTTGGTTTTCTGGTTTTTTTTTATTATTGATGGTGTTGTGGCAACAATGGTGGTGGAGGCAGTTTTTGGTCCTTTGTGGGTGATGATGGCGGCGGTTGTTCAGATGGTAATGGTAGTAGTGGTTCTGTTGGTGGTATTGCAAGCAGCGGTGGTTTTGTCGTTGTGGGTGGTGGTCTTGGTTTTGGTGGATATGGGATGAAGTGCTTGAAGTGGTGGTTGGAAGTGACTTTTGTGAAGGTTTGGCGGCAATTTTGTGGCGGTTTTTGTGACGTTTCGGCGTTGGTTGTTTGTTTGTTAATGGTGATGGTAATGGTAATGGTGGTAGTGCGATAGTGGTGGTTGTGGGGGAATGTTGGTGGCAGATCAATGTTCACAGGTAGTAATGGTAGAGGTGTGTAGGTCACAATCGATGAAGCTTCTTGACCAAATATCTTGAATATGTGACCTATCAAAGTGCACGGATCATATGTCAAAGTGTATAGGTCAAGAATCACAGATAAAAGAGATTTGGTCACGGACCATTGGATCGAGTCACGGATCGAAAAGATTTATTCACTTGCCATTGGATCAAATCAAGGTCACATGTAACATGACACATGTCAAAGTGTATATGTCATAGATCACAAATTTAAGAGATTTGGTCACTGATCCAAGAGATTTGTTCACAGGCCGTTGAATTGAGTCATAGGTCACACATTAAGTACATAGGTCATATGTCACAAATTCAAAGGATTTGGTCAGAGACTACTGACTCAGGTCATGTCACATATCCAAGTGATTTGGTCACATGCCATTGGATCGGGTTACCAACCACATGTCAAGTGCACATATTACAAATTCAAGAGATCTAGTCACATGCCATTAATTTCTCTGACCTCGGTTATTCGAACTGGTCACAAATTCAATTAACCAAATTTCGATGATGAGAATTCAAGTTATTTACTCCGATAAATGCCCTATAAATTACATCATGGGCTGTTTTTCAATTTTCAATTTAAATGTTTTTTTTTTTAAATTATACTAGCATTACCCAGTTCTAGTCACCAACGAATTCAGTCGTCGCTAAGCAACGATCAGTCTGCTGCTAAAGAAGTCTCTTGCGAGGTAGAGGTCGGAGGGATGTCAATGGCTAGTGGACGCCAATGAGTTGGATTGGGGAACGGTTGGGGTACGTGTGGGTAGATTAATTTAAATTGATAATATTATTGTTTAAAATTAAAACAAAATAAAAACCTGAAACTTGATTTGTGCATATTTAATAACTGAGATCAGTGTTCTAAGAAGCAGCGTCTAAACGCGAAGCGAGAGCAAAAACCTCGCTTTGTACTTTTTTGTGCTTTTTCATTTTTTAATTGTTTAAATTTTTTTTCACGTTTAGGCGTAGCTAGCGCTCGTTTTTTACGCCTTTCAACGCTTTTTTATTTAATTATTAAATAATTTTTATATTGATTTAAAAATTTAAAATAATATTAAAACAAGAAAACACTTTTTAACGCTTACGCTTCGCCTATGTTGAAGCTCGATCTTCATATTTTACCACACTTTACGCTTCTAGAACACTGACTGAGATATGATTTTTTCCCTAATTCATCTAGACCGAAGTTCGATCTCCACACTTTGTCGCGATTTACATTTTTTAAAACATTGGCTGAAGTATGATTTTTTCCCTAAAATTTTCCATTCGTACCCACCAACCTAAGATGAAGCAAAACCCCTGTTATTTTCTTTTCCCTTTTCCAAAAAGAGAGCAAAAGAAAGATTTGTATAGAGTTTCGATCATTTCATTGGAATCTTAAAGTGGAAAAATGATGATTTCTTTCCAGAAATCATGATAGCCAATTGAAGAAAACAGAGTTCAGATTACAAATTCACTTTCCCTCTATTGGCTGTCATGTACAAACACTCAAATCAAACCACCTGTCACATATTTGACTCGATTAAACTGGACTATACAATATTTTGAACAAATTTACAATATATTTATGTCTCTAATACTTTTCAATATTGTTTAACGGTCATTCTCAAGAGTCTTACAAGAAGGGCCTAAAATCCTAATATCTATTAATTATGACGTAATATCTTGTCATCAGAAATTTTCTTCCTTTTTTTTCTTTTTTTTTTTTTTTGCCGCTGCGTTGCTTTTTAAATGCTGCATCTCTTCTGTTCTTCCCAATTTTTTCCTGGATTAATTGTTTTCTGGGTAGAAGGATCACTTGCAGACCGCGATAACTGGGAAAATTCTGGAAATAAATAAAGAATTAGAAATTAGAATAATATTCAATTTTAAAGGTCAAGTTCTTAAAAATATTAATTTACAAGCTGATTTTGAGGTAGAGTAACATTCAACGTACCTTTCGACGATGAGCTGTAGGATTTCTTGCAATGAAGGATGGCGCCTTGGATTCCTTCATCGTGCTGTTGCAATAGCGAGTCACCTCTCTGGCTAATCGGCGACGGTGACATTCCGACGGCAGCGGAGGCCGATCGGCTTTTTCCTAAATGCTTGGTTACAATCTTAAAACTACCCACTCTGCTGCTCTCGGACAATTTCCTCGGTGAGAAATTTACCGGCGCCGTCGCTGGCGAAGATAACGGCGTGACGGAACTACAGAACTTTGATTTCTCATTTTGTCGCTTTGATACCTTAACATACAGAGGCTTTATCAGCTTCAAATACTTGGGAACAGATTGCTTTAATCTAGCTTCCTCGGAGGATTCTTTAGTCAATTTGCTTCTCAAACAGTTGTCTCTGGTGAGAAACGGGGCTACTGGAAATTCCTCCGATTTGCATTTCACGGTAAAGCGTTTGCTCTGTTCATTTTCGGATGATCTCGAGAACCGAGCTGATGGACTCCCAAATAACTCGTCGCCAGACTCACTTTTCTCCGATTTTCTAAACCCCAGCTTGAAGACTTTAAACATCGGCCCCGGTTTCAATAACGAAGACTGAGACCGTAACAGCTTCGAATCAGAATCCATTGATAATTTTTTCTCGGTCATGAAAACATCTTTCGAGGATTCAACGAAATGAAAATCCTTTCCTGTTTCTTCGTTATTGGTGCAACCAGACGACGTGAAAACCAAATCTAAGAACAATTCTTCGTCATCGGTTTCATCGTTGGAGTTTTTTCTGAAGGAATCTCCGGTGATATTCCGCCAGAACTTGAAAATGCTTAAAGACTCCATTGAGGGTTTATCCAATGAAAGATGGAATGTGATAGTGAATAAGAGTAAAAATGGTGGGGTAGGATTTATTATTAGTGGCGTTGGAGTCTGTAAAAAATACTTAGAAATGGTGCTTTTCTTTGTGAAAGCGGAGGTTGAAGAAGGCTTTTTATGGAGGTTTGTTTGAGGGTGAGGGGTAGGTTGGTAGGCTATTAAGGCTTTTTTAATAATTTAAGTTTTTGCATGAAATATATAAAAATTAAACAAGTCACTTGTCGAACCTCTATGAATGAATAAATTGGTCTTTAATCTTTTATTATGGTTACACAATTAATTGGAGATGATGAATAAATTCCTCTTTTTTTTTTTTTTTCACTTAAATTGGTATCTCCCTCATCTTCATGTTCCTTTAGAAGATCTACTTCTTCTAAAATTGATTATCTTTATGAGATATCCCATTTAGACTAATCAAATAAAATAACTCATACCAATCTTTCACTTGTAAACCCATATCTAACCTAATCAAAACCATAACAATCTTCTTCTAAATCTGTTTGAAGCCTAATTTCTCTTCAAAAATTGAAGTAAAAGAATTTGTACAAACTACAAAGTTCGATCAACACCTCCTTCCTACCACATAACAAGAGCGATTTGTCACTTTGAAAATCTCATCCCATCTTCCAAACATTTGGTTGTCAAAAGGCTATACACACCTCTATTTTGGAGCGGTAAGATTTGTTCTTACTCTCCACAGAAGAAAAATACCTTCCTACAATTTCAAGAATTGCACTTTACACAAGGTTTGCAGAATATCAACATGCATGCATAGGAACTGTGTAGACCGCTCTAAATGCAGGAACTGTCTTTGTAACCATATTCCTAAACTTCAATATGCCCATATCAGATTACAACTCCTTTTTGCTTTAAAAGTTCAGATGTTGTGCCATCTTCAGTATCTAGGCTCCGTTTAGCACAAAAAAAAAAAAAAACCAATTGGTTACGAATAAAGTAGGATTAAGGGGGAAAAAAAAAATAGCAGAGAAAAGTTATCTTAATACACATATTTAATTTATTTGGAGCTATTAAATGGGTTGTATCGACTTGGAAAATAGAAAGATTTGCAGGCTTCTCTAGTACGAAATGCACCACTTCAAATAGTATTATCAATTATCATTCCAACGATGAACTTCTCCACATTATTATGGATTATGTTAGTCTTTCTGGTGGGTATCTTTAATTCCCTCATCTCTACACCCCTTATCTCAAGTTTTGGATTGAATTAACAGTAAAAAAGATTGAGAAAATCAGTCACAAATGGCGGGTGAATTGGTAGCATTTGAAGGAGCTTTTTGTTGATCAGGTGACCCTCGAATTTGAAATGGGCAAAAAAGGATTTGTTGTCAAGTTCGAATTAAATGAATAATGAATATTAATAATAGATGAATGAAGGTAGACAATTTGAAGGATTTTTCCAAGTTCATTGATCAGATAAGGAATAACGGAATAATTCCTTCATATTTATGGAGTGTGAATCAAATTGAAATTGAGATCACAAACAATTTTTTATTATTATGAATCTACTATTAATGGGTGGCTCCAAGATTTCTTACGAGCATCTACTGATTGATCACAAGTCCAAACATGGTTCCAAAATTCTTTATTTGAATATCTTAATTTCCTGCTTCCGCGTAATTTATTGAGCTGGCATATCTTGTCTAGGCAAAATTTTGGAAATGATTTTGGGTGAGTGTCGACCTCCAATGTTTTGATAATGGAGACTAGTGTTATATTTTAAGCATGATGAATACGAAGATCGACTCAAAGAGCACTTAGGATGAGATCATTGGTTAGCTAGTAGCCATATGACTTCCAGTGGACCGATGTGTAATACTTATAAGCGCAAATTGCATGTATTTAATTACCTAAAATATTCCTTCTTTCAATTACCTAAATTTCTGAATTAATTTCGAGTAAAGCAGATGATGCCAAGGGATTGATTCTGGTGCTAAGGGGTTGATTCTGGTACGAAAAGACACTAGGAGGGTTACAAGAAACTACGAAAAGAAGAAAAAAAGATTCAAAAAAGATAAAATTCGCAGTGTCTTTAGGGGGGGTCCTTCTGCCTTTTTTCGGTCTTTGAGAAATATGCCGGGGAAAATGGGTACTTTAAAGGGCCAATCTATGGACCCCCATACTTTTTAACCGGGTCAGGGTCAGAATCCGTGATTTAAAGGTTTGACTTGTAGGATTCAACGGTCCTGATTTGATCGGCTCAATTAAAAGGTTTTAAAAATTTTCTTTTTGACAAACAAAACGTGGGAATAAAAGGGAAAAATAAAAATAAATAAAGTGACTGCACTGTAATAGAGGTAAAAATTTGGGGAACAAGTGCTTTTTCACTGAATAAAATTGTCATATTAGGGCTATGTTTTGCGTGGTGAAAGAGAAAGAGGATTTTAGCCAGGAGGGTGCTATACGTAAAAGGCCACGTGGGCTCTGTATGTCACAGGGGGGCCAACTGGCCCTGTACGTATGGCTATTCTTCTAGCCATATTTGGCTCTCATTTTTCTTTCACTTAAACCAAGAAGAAACCTATGTAAAATTACCCATCTTCCCTCTATACATTTAGGC
>CAIGRB010043665.1:14952-49434 GCA_903798255.1 Fraxinus quadrangulata
AAAAAAAAAAAAAAAAAAAACTATTAAGATGAAATTGCACGTGAAAAAAGAGTAAAAAATTGTTGTTTTTGGAGTATAATTCAAAAAAATTTGAAGAAACTTTTGCAGATAGTCAGAATTGTATTTGAACTAAGCAATAGGATGAAACTGATGCAATAGATCAATAGGATCAAAATCGGAAAAAACTATTAAGAGAATGTAATTCGAGTCACTGACTTTGACGATGTGTACATAAGACGAATTTGCTCCCTTCTTAGTGCTTAAAGGCAGTCAACAATCTTCTCACGCGACTGAACGAATTTCACCTCCTACAAAAGCAGCACAACAAACATTAGAAGTTACAATGAACTCAATAACGCACTTCAAAAAAGGGTATCAGAATACAAGAGAGAAGTGTGATTCAAAGAAGGAAATTTTGCAATGATTTTCTAGCAGTAAGGTTTTAGAATTAATTGTGACCATCCAAACACTCCGTTCAAACAACCTTTAAAAAGAAGATCAGACGGCTAAGTTCAGACTGAAGCAATGCATCAATTAAGGTTGGTTAGCAAATGTATGTCACCAAAAATAGATGTCGATCACAAACTTACCTAGACGATCATAGAAAATTTCATGAAAACAAGCCAACGGTTGGGATGTAAATTACTCTTAGAATAATTTCACCAAGTGTATAAGAATTTGTTTAATACAATTTGGCCCAAAACTTTAATAATTTTGTTCAAAATATATATTTAAGCGAAGGACCACTTAACACCCGAACCGACTCAAACTCAAACTTGAACATGAACACAGGCCCGTGCTCGTATTTTGTCAAGTCGAGTTAGCTAGATGGACAACGATGACAACGCGCGTGTGTGCGCTTAGGACCAAACCCAATAAGATGTAGATCTTTCCCCATTCAATGACACAATTAGTACCCCCTCCAAACCTAATTTTCAAACTTCCATCACATAAACCAAACAATTTTTTATGTTGGATAAGAGTTCAACAATTCAATCAAATTCTTCTCTTTTCCGAATTTTAAGTGGGTAACTTAGACATCAAATATTTTATTCAATTCTAAATGATTTTCAATAAATAAATATATACCTTAATCATCTCGTGGAGTAGAATGTGAACATGCTTTGTCCCGTTAATTTTGGAGTACAGATCCCACAAAAACTTGAGCTCAAATTTGACCCATTTCACAATTATTTAAATCATTTAAAACAAAATTAACTTTCTTAAATTGAAAATAAATTTCTGAAGTAATTTAATTTTTTTTATATAAAAAAAGAAAGAAAGAAAAATGTAGATTTAAATCTAGCAGGAAAAAAAGTATAAAATGGGAAAAATGGATACTTAAAATTACTGATGATCGAGTTTTTTGTAATATTTAAAACTAGATGGCGTATCTTTATAATTTTAAGATAAAGATAGGACTTCTTTCTAATTTAAAATCATCTTAATTACGAGATAGTCTTTCGAGTCAATTTTAAACAAAACTGAGGGGAAATTAGATTTCAGTTGCAATTAAATTGATTTTCAAAGATCCACTGGAAGTAATGTTTGATTTGTGAAGTGATGATCTCTTAAGACATGTATGGTTCTGTGTTTACGCTATGGGAACCTATTGGTGGTGATGGCGGCAGTACATGCTCAGGATCTTCAAATGATCAAGTTTTAAGTCAAATAGTAATATAGAATCCTAGACATTTTTTCTCCTATCATGATATGGTTGAGAATTTACTTAATCATACACAGTGAAAAATAAAATCATTTCAATTCTCATCAAGGATCTGCTTTATATTTAGATAGGAATTGTGATAGGAATTATACCTTTTGTAAATTTAGCAAACTCTTTTGCTGATCTTGGAACACAAACAATCATGATTCGTAATCCAAAACCGTCCAATTGTCCTGTCTCGAATAAAAATCCACAAATGGAACAAGAATGAGATAATAAGAGTTTCTTTTTGCTTGTGCTAGCAAGATAATAATAATTGTGTTGTGATTTTTCAAACTCGATCCAATATTTAATTAATCAAATTAACTAAATTTGGTCCATAAATTAATTATTAATTAATTCGGAATCTATTAACAAACAACCCAATCAATTAATTCTCCAACATTTGTTAATTAATTAATTGGTTAATCTCATTTTTCTAGTTCTCATTTTATGTGTGACACATTACGTTTTAGATTGCGATGCCTAACAACGTGAATTATTAATTTGATCTAATGAAAATCGATAAATTAAAAAAAAATCATTTTAGTTTATCACTAATTCACATCCGTCGTCTCAAAATGACATCTAGCAATGTGTCAGGGCAACACATGTGAAAGAAATGTCACGTGGTATAACAAAATTAAACTTGCTCGTTTACCGTGAAATTATAATCCTTTCATAAATATGATTCGATCAATCACGAGATATAGGTATGTGTCAATCTCAATTATTGATTATATCTTTCATTTCATTATAAAGTCAAAAACTTATTTTCGACTTATGAGTACACATTGGTCAAGGATTTTGTTATCAACTTAAATGAATGAAATGTAGATCATAATCTCTTACTATCTAAAAGTGACGAATCATTTATTAACAATTCATAACTTTCATATGATTCTTGACATACCCGAGTGATGTTGTATTAGCGACCCTTTGTACAGAATATCCAACATCACCAAAATATGACTCATATAAAGCACTATGATGACCTCAAGTTGAAGGATCAATTTCACTATCAAACGTTAGATATTTACCACTGATACTCAGATAGTTATCCATGCAAAATCTCCCCAATGGGTTTTCAATGTTTTGTTTTATAACAAAATATCCACGTGTTCATTTAAGTATCATCACGCTTTAACTTGTAAAATTAGCTACTTACTTTACAAGTAAGAAATATCACATGTGATGGTCTATCCGTAATAACGATATCTGTATCTCGTTACTACTTACGATTATAGATAATTTAAGATTCAATCATATGTAATTTGTATCTCAAAATATAACTCTTTGTAATTAACAAATTACTAAGATTTGAACCTACATGCTCTATTATTTAATTTAATTGAATATTAATTAAATAATAGATCTTCCATAAAAATGTATCAATTATATATTAAAAGTGTTTATATCCAAAGTTAATTAGACGTAGGGCATAACACTTACAGAAGGTAGGGGTGGGAATGAAAAGATTTATTTTTTGCTGAAGTGTTATAACTGTGTGGTATATTTTCTTTAAAAAAACAAAAGCAATAATAATAATAATTTTTCTGTAGAAATGCTAGTTTTACTTTGCTTAGTTACTCGAAACACAACCCCATCATGGTCCTTTTAAATAAAATTATTCTCTTATAAATTTCCACGATGAACCCTTACTAAGTGTTTATAATATGAGAGACGGTTTTGTGGTAAAAGATATTGTGTCCAAGTGTAGAAATTTTAAATAATGATTGATTTTTGCATCACGGGTGTCAATCCACGATAGCTCGAGTTTACTATTTCTTATAAAAATAGAAATTTATTATTTTCTGAAAAACCAGATGCATTGAATAAGACAAAATAATTCCATTTGTCATTTTGGAGAACTGCTATTCGAGTAATCTGTGAATTTCATCTGAAGTATAAAGGCTCACAATCATTCAGGCACACGTGGTGAGATGAAACAGTTGGTAGGAAAATGTACTTACGATATTCATAAGAACGCTTGTGGCACAAAGAAAAAATAATTGTATGGGGAGGTGGAGGGGGGACATGATTACTTTGGAAGGTCTAGCGTGCTTGCCTCCCAAATTGACGAGCCGTCAATGCTGCTATTATTAAGATTTGAGGTTCTATCTTAAAATGTCAATCTTATTAATAGGAATAGCACAAATTGTTATAAACTGGTCTATGTTTTCATCTTTATTCGATGTAAGATTTTATCCCTTAACATGTCCCCGTAAGATGGTGGTTCGTTTGAGCAGACCAATCTTGAAATCCGTGTGCTCAATTTTTTTGGTATTAATCGAATCGAATTACTCGTTGGAGCTTAACGGGCTATACAATATTAAGATTTGGGATTCCGTCTTAAAAGGTCGACCTTATTAAGAGGAATAGTACAAACTTTTATAAACTGGTTTATGTTTTCATCTTTATTCGACGTGAAATTTTATCCGAAGAATTTTCATGAGTTGATTTCTTCATACCAGTTCCAAGTTTGGTGATTATGTGTAATTTAATTAAGCCTCACTTCTATCGAGTTCTACCAGACACAAGGATATTGCTTGACAGCGGTATTGGTTGATATTATACTTTCATTGGATAGTTTAACAGCGTATTGGGGTTTAGAAGGGGAAGAATCTAAAAGCAATTTGATTATTAATAACACTTCTGATGGAAAATTGAAGAAAAACTTGTTCTTTTTGTGCATGTATCTTTGAGAAAAAGGAATCTGAAAGGAAGATTGCTCTAGAATACTTCAAGAGACCAGCCGATTTATTAATTGCAAAGGGAAGATTTTGTTTCGATACAAGTGATCAAGTGTTTCATTTGGAAAATGTAAAGAAAATGGAAGTGCACATAATGAGATTGGTGGAAGAATCCACCCTTTTGCTCGTATGGGCGGTTTAGGAAATCTAGCTTCCTTCCATTGTTTCCAAGGTAATGGATCAGTTGTAATTAAATGGTTTTCAACATGCAAATTGTAGAAAAATAACTTAGTGAAAATTAGAACTAATTGTTTCTTTATTTAGTACATTGGGTTTTGACCTGACTAATTTTAGAAGGAATGGTCGATATTTGTTTAGTTTGTAAATTTGTGGCTTTAATTGTCTTCCTGTACTTCCTGCATTTAACAAGGCTTTAATTTTAGAAGGAATGTTTTTGCAGGTAGACATTTTGGAGGGTTGTGAAAGACAGATCAACACGGGAGTTTGCGTCTCTTCCTTGTATTTGTACACTTTTTAGTTCATCTCTATGGACTTACTACGTAATCATAAAGCCAGGCAGTATCTTGTAGCAACTGTTCGTGGTTTTGGTATGGTTGTTGAGAGTATATATGTCATCCTGCATTTGCACCTCCATGGAAGAGGGTAAGTTGGTTCTCTCGTTTGGAGGCGTTTCTTGGAGTTATCAAAGAGTTTCGACTTTTCAAACCTATCAAAGACTAAGCTTAAAATATTTACGTATAAAAAAGAATTTTTTAAGTAAATAAGTTATTTTTAAAGAAAATGATTCTTTTGATTGATAAAATTTGAAAATAAGTTTCTGTACTTCAATGAAGTACTTTGATGAAAAAGTGATTTATCCAAACATGTTTGAAGACAAGAAATATTAAGTTTAGCAAAACACTTTCTTAAGTTTAGCGAAACAGATTCTCAAAAACGAACAGCATTCGATGCATAGAGTCATAGTGACTTATTGTGGAGGAACTACATCCTCAATTGCCTTGACAACACACTATACAACATATATTGTTCAGTCAAGACAACTAAATTATTGTGGAAGTCATTGGAAAAGAAGTACAAAACGGAAGATGTCAGATTAAAGAAATTCTTTGTAAGCAAATTCCTAGACTTCAAAATGATAGATTCTAAAACAATATTGAATCAAGTTCAAGAGCTACAAATGATCTTGGACGATATACATGAAGAAGGTATGAAGCTCTCAGAATCATTTCAGGTCGCTGCGATTATGAAAACATTACCACCAATGTAGAAAGATTTCAAAAACTACCTGGAACATAAATGCAAGGAAATGAGACTTGAAGATCTGATTGTAAAATTAAGAATTGAGAAAGATAATCGAAATTCTGAAAAGAAATCTGGAAAGCTACAAATAGATGCTAAACTCAATTTAGTGGAGCCAAATACTAGCAAGAAAATGAAGCACTCGGGTAATAGCAAACAAAAGAGCAAAGCCAAGAAATTCAAATGAGATTGCTATAACTAGGAGTGGATAAAACCCAAACCAAGCAGAGTAAACCGTCTGACCCGACCTAAACCTATCGGGTTGGGTAGATTTTTTGCTATTTTTTGGGTGGATTTCGGGTATTGGGTTGGGTCGGGTAGGGTTATGGGTTAAAAACTTAAACCTGATCTAAACCGACCCGATCCAACTCGACTACATTAAAAATTTTAAAAAATAAAAGGGAAAACGACATTAAATTGAAAAACAAAACGCTAAAAGCCAAATCACCTCTCCAGCCTTCACACTTGCCAGTCGCCTTAAAGCCAAATTTCGTCGTCAATTTCTATCAAATCGCCGACGGAGATCTTCTGAGTGGTAATTTCTTCCTTTCTTTTGGCATATTTCTCTTTTTTTTTTCATTGGTTATCTCCATTTTTTAGTTAGTAATGCGTGAATAAATGACCATTTAGGGTCTTTTGAAAGTGAAAGCGAAAGTGATTTTACAATATTTGGCCTTGCTAACTTTTTTGAGAGTATTTACCTCAAAATTTATGGGGGGAAGCAATTCTCTTAGTTAACCACATTCTAAATAAATTACCACACAAAAGTATGAAGGAAACTCTTTATGAGTTATGGAAATGTCATAAACTTCCGTAGAAATACTTAAAAGTATGAGAGTGTTTGGCTAAGGTAGAAATAGTAAAGCCTAAACAAGTTAAAATAGGGCCTAAGACCATCGATTGCATATTCATTGGATATACTAATAACAGTAGTGCTTATCGATTCCTCGTACATAAGTCGGACATTCCGGATATACATAAAAATACTATCATTGAATCTAGGAATACTGTATTATTTAGGACAAGTTTCTTTGTAAAGATAGGAAAGAGATAAGTTTATAAAAATGAACTTATAATTCTGCAATTGGTAAGCATCAAAGTGATGAAAAACCAAGACGAAGCAAAATGACCAAAACATCTACATCTTTTGGTCCAGATGTTTTAACTTATTTGTTAAAAAATGAACTTAGGACATTCAATGAAGCCATGTCTAGTCCAGAAACTTCATTCTGAAAAAAGACTATCAATAGTGAAATTAATTATATTATACAGAATCATACATAAGAGTTGGTAGATCTCCCACCTGGTAACAAACTGTTAAGTTGTAAATAGATTTTCAAAAGAAAATTAAAGACTGATAGATCAATTGATAAATATAGGGTCAGATTCGTAGCTTAAGGATTCAAACGAAAAGAAGTTTTTGATTTTTTCGATACATACTCACATGTGACAAAAATAATATCAGTTAGAGTATTAGTCGCAATCGCAGCATTGCATAATTTAGAAATCAATCAGATGGACGTCAAAACAACTTTCTTAAATGGTGAGCTAGAAAAATAAATTTACATGAAACAACTCGAAGGGTTCATTGCTATTAGACATGAGAAAAATGTACGTATGCTCGTTAAGTCGTTATATGGACTAAACCAAACTTCAAAACAATGACATGCAAAATTTGACAAAACTATGTTATCAAATGATTTTAAGATTAACGAGTGTGATAAATCTATCTATATTAAAACCACATCTAATGCATATATAATCGTATGTCTATATGTTGATAACATGCTAATTATGGATAGTAATCATGATATCATAATAAATATGAAGAAAATGTTGACAAAATATTTTGATATGAAACATATGGGTATTGCGAATGTAATATTAGGAATTAAAATTCTTAAAATATTTGAGGGACTTGTCTTATCTCAATTGAGACTGTGCTTAAGAAGTTTCATATATATGATGAAAGTCCAATTAAAACACCGATAGACTTAAGTTTACATTGGCTAAATATAAAGGTGAACTTGTATCTCAATTAGAGTACTCTCGAATAATAGGCAATCTAATATATATTACAAACTGCACTTATTCGGATATTGCATATGCAGTAAACAAACTTAGTAGATATACAAGTATCCAAATAATGGCCATTGGAAGACATTGATAAGGGTTTTTAGATATATACGATACACCTCAAATATTGGATTGCATTATACTAGATATTTAGTTGTATTAGAAGGATACGGTGATGCTAATTGGATATTTGATATAAAAGACTCAAAATCCACTAGTGGGTATGTTTTTACCATTGGTGGTATGACCGTATCTTGGAAATCCTATAAACAAACATGTATAGCTTGATTCATGATAGACTTTGAGTTCATAGCCTTAGATAAAACTCGAGAGGAAGCAAAATTGCTTCGAAATTTTTTAGAGGATATTCCATGCAGGCCTAAACCTGTGCCTGCAATTAGTATATATTATGACAGTTAATCGTCTATCGGTAGAGCACAAAGTAGTATGTATAATAGTAAGTCTCCACATATTTGTCGAATACATAATACAATTAAGTAGTTGATCTCAAATGGTGTTATTTTCATAGATTATGTAAAGTCTAGAGAAAATTTCGCAGATCCGCTTACCAAAGGTTTACCAAGAGATCAAGTATACTATATATCAAAGGAAATGGGTTTAAAGCCTACTACGTAAGAATCTTTGTAATAGTAACCCAACCTTGCTGACTACAGATCCCAAAATCTTGGTTCAATGGGACAACTAAGTTATGAAGATTCAAAGAAGCATTTCGGAGTTAACTCCTACCAATTCCTACTATAAAAAAGTGTTATCTACAGAAAGTTTTAGGTTAAGTTATACTATTCATGATTCCTATATCTTAGACTATCTAAGTGGGGTATGGAAGGTACTCTTAATAGGAAATCACCTATTTAAGTGTGAAGTGTGGTCGTTTCTATGAGAATATTTCAAATACTTGAATTCTCTAAATCACTTATGAAATCCAAGAGTTGTTCATGACCAAAATGAACACAACAGCGAGAATTCAAAAATGTTAGAGTGGTTATTGTGTTGATATTATTGTCTTGATTTACACTAACGATTGACAGTTCAAGACACCGCGTTCACTGATTAGCCAAGTAAATCCGATTGAATTCTACTACGAAAGGTTCAAACCCCATAAGGTATATATTCGGATGCGATAACATTCCGCCTGATCTCTCTCTGGGATATACATAGTCTATTGCATTAATTTCCATTCATGTGGGGATTGTTGGAAAAATTGGTTTTATTAGTTGGTTTGACCAACTTTTGACCAATTGCTTTAGTGGGTCTCATTAGTTGGACAAAATATTTCTTTCGCCTAGTGTGTTATACTCTATGAGTAGATTAATGTAATATATTTATTTTCTCAAAATCAAGTTAGGGTGAATGAGAAATTAAGGCCAAAAGATGACCACTTGAAATTGAAATAAACTGGAATAAAAATTAGTGGAAAATTGAAAAATACCAATCCCACATGGAAAAGCTAGAAGAGTATAAACCACTTCATAATTGCTCAAATTTGAGATTTAGGTTTCAGTCCCTGGGGGTACCAATAGCTTTTGAAGGGAAGAAAATATACATACTAATAGGTTGGGCCAAAGGTCACATGTGTCGCCGTCCAGTCGGCACGACATGGGTCGTGGGTCGTGGGCTTGGACTTGATATATATTTTTTGGTAAAATAATATTTGATTTATATTATTTCATTATTATTTAAAATAATAATATATTTAATTTATATTATTTTTCTCCCCAATTTTTCTGTGCGTGACACGTGGATTCATCTAAAAGCTGGCGATTGGCAATTGACAGTTAAAACTGCTTGTCCAAACGGTTTGTGTCTATTGAATGCATAACTTTTTGACTGTTGTGTCTTTTGGACACAACTTTTCAACTTCTATAAAAAGGCCCTCATANTTCTATAAATAGGCCCCCATACCCATATTTTCATTCACTCTAAAATCAATTTTGATTTTACTCTTCTTCCAAAATTATTCTTTCGTCCCGACATTATTCATATTTTGCAATCCAGTCTTGAAAATTATTATAATGCATTTTAGTCCTCAAATTTTTTCGAGAGATCAAAACGTGAGTAGGTTTGCCGAGTCTTGTAATTTGGAGTGCTACTATTACAAATTAAGGTTGTTGTATCTTAGGAGACGAGTGTCGGAATACCGTCGCACCAGTGCGGGGCATTATCATCTTAAGGAGAAATAGTCAAACTCTTGCCTCGACCATTAACATTTTTTAGCATTCATTGTGCACGATATTATTCTGCCCAAATCAATTCACAGAGATATAATTACTTGCCAACTTTCAACATAGTTGCCTGCAAGCGCTTGTGTAAGTGTCTAGACATCTAATGCATTTGCTAGAAATTGCTACATATGACTTCCACATTGAGTCGTATATGTAATAATTTACATAAGAAATGAATAAGTTTAGTCTCTTGACCATGGGAACACATTTAACCAAAAGAGCATTATAATCAAATATTTATCATGAGCTACTACTACAATGTTATTTAAGAAGTGAAGCATAGAATGTGGAAGATTTGAAAATTTCGATCAATTGTAAATCTTAGTGTGTCTTACTTTGTTAGTTACACCTTTTTCTTAGTTTGTCCGTTTTATGTCTCTTACTTTGCTCAATCTTGAAGTATGTCCGAACAAAATGAGTTGGGAACATTCAAACTTAAAGATAAACCTTGATTTATATAATATAATATTACTTTATTTTCCTAATTATCTTAAAAAGTTATTTTATTAAGTAATAAAATAATACCCATTAAATATGATCTTAAGATTGAAATAATTTGGACTTAACTTATATGACCTACCTATTTCTCGAATCGAAGACTTTTAATTAATTACAAGCTATAGAAGGAGTCCAATATTGATATACTAATTATCACTTTATCAATAATTAATTATTTGACCCAAAATAATATTGGATTGAATACTATTTTACCTTAGTATATCAACTTTCCAAAATTATAAAAATATAGCAACTAGAAGTGTAACAAACTCTGCTGTGTGGCTCTCGTTGATGGATCTCATCTAGATAATCTCAGCCATTATACGAGCCTACTGCTCAATTATCACAAACATTTGTCCCATAAGAGCCACAGAAGGTTAACGGGAACAAAAGTGGATGATGGAATAGGAAAAACATAGGACAGTAGAATAGGAGTGGATGTAGCAGGCGATGGGTAGAAATGGGAATATTAGAACGAGAAGAATGTGGAATATCAAAGGGATCAATATAAAGTAGGCCACCAATAGGATCTATTGGCAAATCTAGATCGGAAGCAGAAGATGAAGAAACATGAGACCTACTATGTGAAATGGTGGTCTAGCCAATAGGTCGAGAAACCCTTCCCGTAGTCCCTTCTGGAAAACTAGCCTTAAGACTCATCACAAGATGATCAATCAAACAAGAGTAAGGAAGATCAATCATCATGCCAATCATACGAAAGGTACGCAAAATTTTATGGCTGATGAAAGTATGATGTCTATAGAGTCGCCATGCAAAAGCGCATAAAGAAATCTGGCCTTATCCATGGGTAGGGAAGATGTATGGGACACTAGACACAAATTTATGGACACAATGTGCAACAAAATATGTTAGTCAGTCAAAAGGGTTCCAATACAGATCACAGTTAGACCCCCTCTGAAGGGGCTATTAAAAATAGTCTATATGACAAGAGAATTCAAAAGTACGGTCTTGGTAAATAGATAGGAGAATAAAGGGTGAATAACCCAGGGAATGTGAATAATAGTAGATATGACGTCTGGACTAATCTTCCAAATCTTACCCCGAAGAAAGACCTTAAAACTCAACCCACTAATATCATGAATATTAGCATAGAACTCCTGGACATTTCATCGTCCTATTGTAAGCTCTCTAGCACTACAACAAGTAACAAACTATATAACTGGTGATCAGGTAATCAAATAATACTATAATCATGCATAATTAATAAAGAACACGAAACTACTTGTTTCTTGAAACGGAAATGAACATCAAATGGTCTCATCATCATCCAATACAATATAGAATTTAGCCTAACATGTTTATATGTAAATTACACAAAAAGTTATGAAAAGACATCACCTATATCGAAGAACAAAATGAAAAACATGAAAAGACAATTTCTTGGCCTTGAATATTCAATCCGAGCTTGAATCTTAAGTATCTTGTGTTAATCTTATTCTTAATTCTTGCTAGATATCTTCTATCCATTATATGGGTGTTAAATATGTTCTTGACGGCCTCCAATAGGTTAAATAGAGGCTAAGAGCTCATTCCATACAAAGTTGGAAATGAAAAAGGAAAGCAAAATTTTCCTCTTTCGGGACACCCATGCTTGGGCATGGGTGTGTGGCTTGTCCAGACATGGGCAAGCCATTTTGGCTTCCCATTCTACGAAGAGGAGTCTTCCCCAAGCAAGGATTGCAAGCCCATGCCTGGGCATGACTTACTCTTTCAGACCAATTTTGTAAATTGTTCCTTGAACTTTCCTGCAAGTGAATTTTTGTTCTTTTCTATCCTTTTTCATTCCATTGTCTTCTAATCTTGTCCAATTAACTCCTAGCACTCTTCAATATTCGACATGAGTTCCAGAACAACTTTTGAGTATTTGCACTTAGTCTCCCGATCTTTGAATTTCTTGTAATTTTCCCCCTTTTGTTCCTTTTCTCTATTTTTGCCATTTTCATTGAGACGTAGCAAACACAAGTTACAAAGAATTAAGCCATAATTCATTTAAAGCTCCAAAAAATAATCCAATCGAGCAACTTAAAAAAGTATGCAAAAGTTTTTTATCAAGCACCCGAACTCTTGAATATTTGTTTGTCCTCAAACAAAATAGTCTTACTCAACAAAGATTGGCAGATAGCTTGCCATTGGTGTCACGATTAATTTTTTTTTTTTCTGTCAATACAATTAATAGCTTCAAAATAACATATTTAGAATTAACCTCTTCTTATCCAATGCAAAACTTGATATGTAAATGAAGATTCATGTAGAACATCATACTTTCGTACTTGGTTCAATTCCTAACCCTCACTAGTCAATTTCTTCCTTACTTTACAAATGAGATGCACACCCTAAAACTTATTATTTTCACTTATTTTTCCAAGTTATGATCTTAGGTTGAATTTAGTGATCCTAATCCTCTCCTCTAGTTTGGATAGATTTCAGGAGTAGCAAGTTAACACTTCAACAAATAAAAATCATCCTATATTTTTTTATCGCTTCAACCCCTAAGACTCAACTAGTCTAATATCTCTTATCTAGGGTCCAATTCTTTCAAACAAATATTTGGAGCTTAATAAAAGTATGTAGTGTATCTTATTTTTCATGAACTTGTTGGGTTTTTTAATTTGTCTAATGGGCTTACACATGTAATTAAGTGTGTATTAAATGTTAGCTTAAAGTGGAGCACAATTAAAGTGATCTAATAAAGAATTAAAGTCATCGACTTTCGGGCATCTAAATAGAGTATGGGCCTAATTATGAGACTGGATCCATTAGGTTAATTATATTTCATGATGAGCTGAAATACGTATGGAAACTATAAATATGTTATGGTCCCCAATTCATATGTGATTCTTATTCCATGTTATCCAATCAACACAAGAATATCAAAAGAAAATATATTGAAGAGGAAGATTCAAAATTCACAATCAACAACAAACAATCAAAATCAAGAAGCCATAATCACGCATAATTCAAAATCTAGAATCAAGATCCGATACTAAATAACCATTCTCAAGGAATCAAGGTATGTTCCCTTGGTGATTTAACTGGAAGATCTAGGTAATAAAGTCTTCAAAGGTTTTTCAAGTTCATAAAGTTCTAGTTTTAAAGATTTAACAAGTTGTATCATAGCCAACTCCATGTTAAACCATTGAGAATCAAGAAAAAATATTTATGGTTAAAGTTCATATATTGAATTTTAGAATTCTTTAATTTGGAATGTGAATTATAGCCATAAATTTCGAAATACTAGAGTTTCTCAAGCAAGAATCTTTGGGTTAAAGTTCATACTTCGGACTCCTCAAACGGTAGCGCCATTATCCAAGTAGTGCCACAGCACTACAATGCCTAGTTTGGGCGCTGTAGCACTTGATTTTTATCGAGATTCTATTTTCTTTTTTGTTTTGTTAAAAACAAAACAAAGAAAAATAAAATTAAAAGCTAAGGGGCAATCAATTTAAATATTGGTACTTAAAGTTTATTACTAATTTTCTAAAAATAGATTAATTGAAGTAGCGTGTTACCAAAGTAATATCTTTTGTCTAAATTGATTTATTTGGAATATTAGGATGCCTGTTGTACGTAATTTATGTGGATATTGAACCGCCCAAAGGAAAATTAATGTTTACCCGAATTATTTGCACATCTGTGATAGTAAATATGTGATAATTATAAGTTTTTTTATGTGAACATTGAGTCGATCAAAAGATAGATTTCATGCTTGCCATGGTTTATTGTCAATATTTGATTACTACACCAAGAGTATTACCTATATATTGATATTTTTGTCCAAAAACTAAATGTTAATGTTGTATCCAGAGTCTTGTAATGAGAACCATAATTATTTGAATTTACTGATTGTCCAATTAGGATTCTCATGTTAATTAAATTTAAGTTCTCTATTCTATTAATTCATCCACTTCTGCAATAACTGTCAACATCAATTCAATTCATGTACTTGGACCAAATTTTTAGGACTGAAAGAAGAACATTTATATTGTTCGAGGCTACATAGATCTAGAGCTTGCGTTAAGCATTGAAGAACCCACCACTCTTACGGATAAGAGTTCCGCTTATGAAAACGGGATTTGGATAAGTGAGATCGCTTAAACTGAATGAGTTTTATCATCATGAAGCGTGAAATTCCAGTAACATTCACGGGTGCTGTGTTTGATAAGGTAACTACTGCTAAGGATTTTTTGATGAAATTGAAAAATGTTATGTGTAAAACAATAAGGTCGAAACAAGTATGCTTCCGGCGAACTTATGCTTCCGGTGAACTTAGTTTCACTAAAGTATAAAGGCAAATGAAATATATGGGAGTACATCTTCAAAATGTCTCATCTTGCTTCAAAACTAAGACATTAAAGTTTGAGCTGTCTAATGACTTGCTCGTGCATTTGATTTTGATTTCTATTCGTGCACAATTCAGTCAATTTAAGGTCAGTTACAACTATCAAAAGGAAAAGTGGACTCTTGATGAGCTTATTTTATATTGTGTGCAAGAAAAATAAAGGGTAAAACAAGATAGACATAAAAGTTCTCACTTGGCAAGTGCCTCTAATGATAAGTTAAAGAATAGGGAAGATGTATTTGGTTAAGCATAAAAGAAACAGCAAAAGTCTGAGAATGATAAATTATCTTATTGTTACTTCTGTTAAATTTGGAACACATGAAGAGGGACTATACTAAATATCACGCTTGACGAGTAAAGAAAAGTACACTTCTCATTTTGATTTGTTCTGAGCTTAATTTACTTTAAATATTTAGACACACTTGATGGATAAATTCCAATGCATTACTCACATAAGTGTGTCTATGCAAGTTTGCTTAAATAGTTAAAAGTCAATTGATGCTGAAAGATTCATTTATGTGGACAATGGTAAATAAGGTAAAATGGAAAGTTATCTAATGCATTGTTTTTTATTGCACTTGGAATTAAAAATAAAAATTGGGACCTGGTTACCATGGTCTGGCTGGGAGTCATAGGAACATTGAGAGGTGCTGAAGGTTGAAGGGTGGTTGTTGTGAAAGCAAATGGGTGAGACAATACTTGTATCAAAGTCATAAGTTGGCATAGATGCTGATGAAGTAGCTCATGACCCAGATGTTGAAGAGTTATGGGTGGAGCTGGCAAACTACACTAGAATTACAGAAATATGGAAAAATCATACAAGAGTAAAGATGAGCTGACTACTTATTTAGAGGATAATAGTCCACATGTATCCCATTAACAAACAAATTTGTGGGTGAGGGACAATTGAAGGGACATAGTTTTTACTGTTTTTATTTCTTATTTTCACATTAAAGGTTCTTGAAATGCTCTGTATTCTTTTCCCTTGTTCTTCTCCATGTTCTTATGTAAAATAGGTGTAAAATCATGGTCTAAATAACAAAAAATTGTATTAAGGTCTGGGGCAGATTGGCAAACGTAGGGTCAGAGAAATTTGTGTGCTGTGTGCACAAATAAGTTTTCTTGATGCTTAGTTACAGGCTGTAATCTGCACAATGTTATCTTGAAGGTTTATTATATTGAACATTTCTGGTTATCATCTGATCCCCCAAAGGTAGACCAACTAATCGAACTGTGTAACACTCTTCAATTCTTCAAGCTTGCTTCAAGTGTCTTTCACTCTGTTAATTGCGGCGTGAATAACCCAACACGATTCTTAGAGATGGGATATGATTATTGCAAATTAAGCAATTGTTTAATGTAGATTAAAATCTGCTAAAAATGAAGTCAAGATCAACCATTAATTTTAGCTACGTATTTCTTGATATCCACAATTGCACATTTCATCAACTTTTATTAAAATTTACTAAAAAAGTTTATTTTAGTCTAAGCCAAACAGGAGCTAAATAGACATGAACAATGCAAATATAAAAGTTTAATACCCTACAAAAAATTAATTTTGATGTATAAATGATATTTATAAGGAATTTTTACATCTTAACGATTCAAACTCAAAATTGATTTCTCTTGCACAATAAAATTCTTTATTCAAGATCTTGATTTACCACAGTGGACCAAGTCCTTTGGCCACCTAACAGTACTCCACTTGGAAGAGTTGGATGAAAAAAATTTCCTATAATACGGAGAAAGATTTTTACTATCTAGATTTAGGTTTGGAAATTATTTTTTGTGCTAGCAAAATACACATTCTTCAACCCTTGAATTATATATAGTCTTTGATAATCCTAATCCTAATAGGTTAATAAAATCTCTAAAGTTATTGGTCCTAAAATTAATCAATCAATATTTTTCACTTGGGAGTTAATAGTACAATCTATCAAATTAATTAATGCATAATTTTTTTCACATCTATCAATTAATAAATCATATCTTTTATCTTCCACTACTCACTGTTTGTGTGAGACACATTGCGATCCCGAATAATATGGACTAATATCCTACTTCAAATATAGGTTAAGATAAATTAAAATCCATTTATTCTATCTATTGACTCAACTAATTAATCAATCCACATTAAATGTCTAAGATTGACATCTGGGGTACCCCAAGTGCAAAGATAAGTTATGTGGTATGACAATACCTTAAATGTCGATTAGCATGAAATACATTTGCTTCATCAACTATATCCTAACTGATTAAAAGACATGAAATTAGTGTCAATTTCGTTTGACTAAATATATTCTTTGATACTTGGAGTCATTTAATTCATCCTATTATATTTGAAACCCATTCAAATTATAATTCCCCTATGGCCAAAGACTTTACTCAAGTCTATGAATGTCACGAAATATTCTCTTACTGTTTAGGAGTTGTGAGTTCATCCATCAATCTCCAAGAAATTCCCTTCAAAACCAATTAATGTTGTATTTGCAACCCCAAAGTAGAGTCACATCCAAACTCGTTACAGTATGATAATCAAACCTAAGAATTCCTGATGGTCTCACGTTCAATTATAAGTTTCTTAAACATTACTGAAAGACAGTCCATTGATCCTCTAGTAGTCACCCATATGGAATCTCTACCGTGGGTATCAATAAGCATCCACATATTTAGTCTAGCATCTCCGCTCTTTAGTTTGTGGTATCAACTACTCCTATTTGTAATAGATCCAATCATTCGCGTACGTAGCCCCTGTTTTATGGTCATTATTTGGAAAAAATAAAGTTCTGAATAGTAAATTTTTGGAGAATGTGTGATTAAAAAGTAAGGAAAAGTTTTGAGTTTAAATACAAAATATTTTATAGTATGAATATGTGATGAAAAATAAGTACTAGAATCACAAGTCTTTTATAGGCTTTACAAAACATGTATCTAATCTAGTACATTTATTAACCATTATTACATTCTTCCTCCTAAAAAGATTCATAAATATATCAAAATGCATGAATCGACTAGTACATGAATCCATTGTATGTATATTCATTAATTAAAGGTGCATGTATCTCAACAATACATAAATGTTGCAAATCCTAGTACATGAACCAATTATACATGAACTAACTTAATTTACAAATCAAGTTTATATTTCTAACACCCTCTCTTAAATGTGATTTATAGTAACTCTGTGCAAACTTCGAAACTTTACAAATGCATTGATCTTCAATGACCTGGTGAAAATATCAGTAATCTAATCTTAAGACTTCACAAACTTTAACTCCACATATTGTTTACCAACACATTCTCGAACAAAATGATACTTCATATCAATATGTTTGCTTCAATCATGAAAAACTGGATTTTTAGTAAACGATAATGTTGACTTGTTATCCACAAAAATCTTTGTTGTATCACCTTATTGCAAATGAACTTTCTTAAACAAATTTCGAAGCCGAATCACTTGATAAACATAAGTTGCAACCATAACATACTCCGCTTCACAACTTAAGAGTGTAACAATAGGTTGCTTCTTCGAAGATCACGTAAAGTCATATCTCCCACTAAAAACACATGATCACTTTTGCTTTTTCTATCATCCATATCTCCGACCCAATCACAATCGCTATATCTGATAAGTTTGAAATCACTGGAATATGAATAAAATAAATCATAGCGAATGGTACCTTTGATGTATCATAGAATTCTCTTTGCGGCTTTAAAATATATCATGGTTGGATTCTCCATGTACCGACTAACAAGACTAGTCCCAAATAAAATATCGGGTCTTATACATGTCAAGTACCTTAAACTTCCAACAAAGCTCTTGTAAATGGTTGAATCAACATTCTCACCATTATCAAATCTCGATAATTTTATTCCATAGTCAAAAGGGGTTCTATGATGTGATCCATGATACGAGGACAACTCCGGATAAGGACCCATTGATTGTTGAGGAAGAGCCTACGACTAGGTCGCGAGCGAAGCGGGTTAAAGAAGCAATGAGAGTACTTGCTCAACCACAATGGATGAAACATTGATCACGACAAGCAAAAAGACAAGTTTTATATTAAACATGGAGGACATAACCAGATGGATCAACTTGGTTCAAGCAGTGGATGAAAGAGCTAAAATGAAGAACTATGCGACTGCATAAGATAACTAAGCATGCGGCCGCATGGCCCCTTACTGAAACTTTGTTGAAGGCTGATGACTAATCTATGTGATCACATGTGTTGTATGGTATATTTTTTATATCTTTTAAGGTTTAATTCCATTTTAAGTAGATTTTATAGGTTCTATATAAACATGACTCATTCCATTAAACATGAGGACAATTTAGAATTTCATGTTTGTTGCAGAGATGAACATGGCAATTAATATCATTGAAAAAACTTATTGAGTAAGAAATTTCTTTAACAATTTTCAATTTAGACTTCCTACCAAAAGTTATGCGCGACATACCATACCTAGAAAATGTATGCTCAAGTGATAATCACATTTGCTCGAGTGAAGTTGTAAAATTAGATGTAAGAAAAATATATTTTATACTTTTACACAGTAATATTTTATTGGCTTACTTAATATAGAGTGATTTTTAAATATCAGGGAACTGTGCCAAAAAACGTGAATAACAGGATGCAGTCCAAGAATGTAGTTAGTTCTAATTCACTGGATGGTACAGTTATCAACAAATTTCTGTGGCTGTGGATTTTAGGGTTTTATTGCTCAAAAGCATATGCAATCTACAGTTTCCTTATTTTAGCTAACACAGATTTTATTTATTATCATCCTAGATATTATTCGATAGGATAAATAATTAAGTTTAAGGAAAGTTTTGTTTAAGTATTAAACTTTTTGTAAGTTTGTTTATTACCATATCAAATAAATCTTATTTGATCCTAATATATTGTTACCGTGTTGTAATGATCAATTTTAGGTAAGATGATCTTGTGCCTTTGAAATAACTCTACATAAGTAGGGCAAGACTTCAAGGAGCAAAATAACATCTTTGAGAAATCTGTACACGCAACCAGCAAACTTGCAGCAACATTTTATGTCATTCCACAGCAAGTTCAACTGAGAGATACATTACTGAATAATCTCATAGCAAAAACCTTGTTCTTCAATCATAACTAAAAAAATAAACAAAAGCGTGAATGATATAATTTTACTCGAAGATCAGTCTACTTGGCGTAACTTAAGATTTGTGAATCTTAATCCAAGTGATAGTTCCAGCTTTATACAATCGTGAGTGGAGATAAAGTCAAGATCGGAGGGTTTTATTTCACTTCTTCAACAAGTCAAAAGAAGAAAAAAAAACACTACAACAAAATTGTGATTTTGCGACAAAATTTTTCGCGACATACAAAAAATTGTCGTAATAAGTGACTTAACGCGGCACATTTTTAAAGTTTGTCGTGAATATTGTGATTAAAAAAATAAGTACAAAAAAATGTAAGGCGACATAAAAAGTTATCGTAAAATGTAAGAAGTTGCGACAAGGAATAAAGAATGTCACCAAAAATATGAGGGAAGCAATGCGCCAAAATATTTTTGGTGGAAAACTTATGGCGACAAACTTTTATTTTGTTGCAACAAAGTGCTTGTGATGCAATATGGTCTACTTTTTACGATAAAAAACATTTGTTGCAAATATTCTATAGTTGGAGGAAAAATCGCTACAAGAAAAATAATTTTTTTGCAATGGACAAAAAATTGTTGCAGTAGGTTTTTTACGACGATCGCCCATGTATCGTGGGCTCTAATGATAGATTAGAAGGATACTAAAAGAAACACAAATCCAATCCCTAATGATAGATTAGAAGGCTACTAAACAAAACCCAAATCCAATCCAATAAACCCCTCAACTCTCACCTGCGTCTTACGTGCGTTCCATTTGAATCTCTCTCAACCTCTCACAGAGCCAAAGACAAAGACAGACCATAGACTTTGGGCTTCAAGTTCAAGACTCCGACTCTGAGAACTCGATGCCGGCGTCGCCTTCCTTCCAGCCCTAGACGGCACCTTCGATTCCTTTTCATTTTCAAGCCCTAGATGGCGCCTTCAATTCGAATCAATTGGCGAATTGAAAAAGTACAGATGGTAGCACAGAAGAATAAGTCTACAAGAAGGTAAAGCTCGAAGCCCTCTCGTTTCTGTTTTCTTAGTTATTTTGAATTTTTGATTTGTTTAATGTTTCAATCTTTTCTTTTTACCTAATATCAAGATTAATTAGATGACCTATTAATCTTGTGTTTGATTAATTGATTTAAAATCATGTATTAGTTTTGTATTGTATATGAAATTCGTTGGATTGGATGTTGTGCTGCTGGGCGAGGGCCGGAATGAGAAGTCGAGAAATTCATCAACCTATGAAGAGTCTTGAGAAATCTGTGGAATTGAATTAATACACTCCGGTGTAAGTTTTTTTTTAGTACCTTCTGCTTCATTAGTTGTATCGTGTTCTGGCAGGATGGATTTGTTAGTGTTCATTTGTTAAGTGATGAAATTATAATGCGTATTAATGCAATAGGTTACTATCATCTGATTATTAAAAATCTTTGATGATGGAAAATGTATTGACAAAACGCTTTTGGATGGCTTCACATGTATGTTATAACTCTATATAATGAGTACCCACAGTTACTTGGGTTACTTTTAAAACTGCTTAATAGTGAGATAGCATGGTCTACCAGACGGGAAGTTTTGAAAGTAGCTAAAATCAAGTGAACAACCTGGTTTTTCCTTTGGATTACATTTTTTGAATTATGGTTGGTAATTTTTTAGGTTCTAGTTACCACCAAAAGGTGGTTGGATCCCTCATGTTCATTTTCAAGGTTAGTTCGATGCTTGGAATGATAAGCTTATAGTGTTAATTGTTGTTGGTTTATTACCAATAATTCTTATGGATCACTTCTTGTTTATTTTCCCCTGCTTCTTCTCGTGTTATATATTCTTTATGATCGTTTATGCTATCGTCCATAGATTTAACATTGTTTTATTTCTTCTGCGAGATAACTCAATGGGTCTTGGCTGTATTCCTTACTTGCCCAAGGTTAGTATATATTTCATTGCAATGACAATAATATATTTTTCCTTCTCTATCATGATAGAATTGCTCATCATGTGAACATGGTTCTACTTAAATTCATTCTTTAAAAGGCTAGAGCTTCAGTATTCTAAGGTCTGAAGTAAAGTATTCAAAAAAAAAAAAGACCTGTGCATTATGAAAAGGTATACATTAAATAGTCTTGTGGTCTGTGCTTTTTCTTGAAACTAATATTTCATTACTTTCTATATGTACATGTTTGACTAAAGTTTGTGGAGCTTTTCCTTACAGGATTTCTCATTTCACCAAAGATCAGATTGATGGTGAGTTGGAAGCACATCTTGTAGTCAAGAATATTATTTGGGTGTCCCATGAATTTTTTGTTATTTCTTCCATATTTCTAGTTCTATTTTCTACTTTTCAAGTTTAGTGAATCATTCTAAATATTTCAACCTTGAAATTACTAGTACTATAGTTTATTTGTATTTGTTTTGGTTTGGTTTTGAGTTTGGAGGTAACCAAGTTTGTAGATAATACCTTGATCTATATTTATTTGGTTGGCACTAATATGATTTTTTATCTATTTTGATATCAATTATATTTTAATAATTGTACATTGAAGCATTCTTTTCATAAAGCCACGAATTATTATTAGTGAAGTAAGTTATATAAATGTGTATCATAGTAACAATTCTATTGCAACGAAAGAAATTGAAAATTTTGTGTTTAAAAAGGAATCGCCGGCATACATAAATAAAGATATAATAAATTAGGCGATAATTGTACATCGTTGAAGTGACAAACCCTTTGTGTTGCGGAATAAATTTAGATACAATCACAACTTGAAACAAAAATAAATTTGCGACAAATTGATTTGTTGCCCTTTAAATTTTTCGCGACATATATACATAGCGACGACATTATGGCTACAAGTATTGTGTTCCCATTTCGTATTTTTTGCGTCAAACAAATAGTGTCGCAATTTTGTTAAAGCGATGAATGGCTGAAAGTCGTCACGGAATATAATCTGTGACTCATATAGCGCGACAATACCTGCAACAAACATATTGTCGTTGCTAAATTACTTTTGCAACAAAATTTCAATTTTTGCGACAACATTTTTTTGTCGCGAAATCAGTTATTTGTTGTGGTGAAACTAGTGAGTTGTTCTTTAATTTCTTTTGATTTTTTTTTTTTTTTTTGGTCAATTTTGCAAAATTACAAAATCAAGACTATTTTATTTTGATTATTTGATAATGGATTATTTTACTCGTGGCATAAGGCCTCTAAATGTTTACTTTAGGAGTTTATCACGCTATAGCTGATGTTCTTACACGTTTATTTTCGCATTCGATTAATCACGTAAAACACTAGGATCTGCCTACTTGCAGTTGTCAGAACTGCATTATTAACTGCCTACAGGATATTTCGACTAACTAGCGTACACCGTCTGAATCGAATAACTAGGACAGATTGTTTAATTAACTAGGGTTTAGTATTTACATTAGAAACAGAAGCCACGGTATTTTCTCCAATTTAGCAAACTGCATTTCACCTCGAATGAAGGTCTACGCATCAGAAAACGAATTTTTAAGACTTGTGTCGTACGTGGTCAACTTTAGGGCTATATCTGACTTGTTTTACAAGGGAAAAAGTCGCCCAAACATATTCCATATAAACTCTTATTCCTAGACTCAATGGGGCTTTTTGGGAGACAAAAAAATACAGGTATTCAAATTCTAGACCTAGGTTTTGAAGAAAGATTAAAAAGGAGAAAATCATTCGAAGTTCGAAATGACGGCCAAAGATTCAAGAAAATGAAAAATGGGAAAAATCCTTGGAAGTTCGAAATGAAGGTCGAAGATTCAAGATCTATTATTCATTTTCTTTTCAGTTTTGAGTCTGAGTGACATGAGCATCTAGTTTCTTGTTCCTAAAATGATGATGTAACCATACTGTGAAGCTTTAATTCAAATTTTATATTTTAAACATTATACATGATTTTCTTGCTTGATCATTTGTTATTGTTTTGGGTATTTTCTTTGTATTTGGCTAATAAATTGACTATTGGACCATCATATTGATACAGAGACGTTATATATGTGTGATTGTTATACCATTGTGGTCTCTATCTTGAGTTTTGTTTGGTTAGTCTAAATGTTATTTTACTTGATATCAACTTTTAAAGTGATATAAAAGATTCTTAAATAATTTATGGAAATCGATTATCAATGTAAATGAATTTTGTTAATTGCTAGATTGGATGTGAAATAACGAAATTTGACCCAACTAACACCTTGAGGGGGTAAATAAGTATAACATGTGAAATTTAAATTAACCAATCAATTAATTGCAAGAAATCACTATTAACGAATCTGGATGAATTAAAGAATGCTTATCTAAATCCTAGTTATCAATCAAATAGTAAAAATAATACTAGAATATAAATAACACCAAGATTTTGTTTACGAAGGAGAACCACTTGAAGGACTCTTCTAGAGTAAAAACCTCAAGACAAACTTGCTAATAAATAATCTACTTTAAAAGATCAACTGACAATATTGGTCCAAACATAACTAAACCTTATTAGACTCTGACCCTCAACATGTAATCACCAAAGAACTGTTCAATTGTGCGCTCCAGCACCAGCTCCATAACCTTTGTATTCTTTTATCTTCGTGGATCACCAAGAACGAACTTGTTCTTCACTAACCGGAACTCTATTCACCTTTCTGGATCTTCAAAACGCTGATAAATGATTGGAAGTGATTGATTTGGTGTTTTGAGAATTTGGAATTTTGATAATTTGAATTCGTGGTTAAATCAAGAGATCTTTGGATTTTTTGTTTAACATTCAATATGTGTTCTCTTGTATGAAAAGATGTTCAACCAACCTTTAGGATGAAGTATGGCTTAGGCATTTATAGTTTGGAGAGTTCTGGGTTGAATGGGATTTGAAAAAACTGTTTAAACTCATGAAATTAGGGTTTGACACGTAACTTCATTGCTCGATCACAACCTGACAGCTAGTGAGCAGTAACACCGTCGCTCGAACACTAGCCTGATAGCTAGCGAGTAGTGAGCTCTCTAAAATGGCCACTCGAGCGCTATCTGGCGGTTGGGAGCAGTTTTATGTCTATTTTTTCTTTTTGTCCCATCTTTGACTTCTTTGATTCCTTCGCTAACTATGCTACCAACCCTGACTCTTAGACCCTTATTACAACTCAATTACTTTAGTTTTGTACATGAAATATGTCTATTACATTGAGACCTAACGAACTCCACCTTTAGTATTCCGTAACAAAACTAAGTAATACAAATACGAATTAAGAGAAAAATAACGCCTAACTACCCAAGACTCAAAAACTCAATTGTATCTTGTTTTCCTTGTCAAACCTATTTCGTGAAATCAACAACTTAACTACCAAGTGTGAAAACAGTGACTAAAATAGCATGTTTCAGTTGAGATAAATGATATAAATATTAAGCTAGCTATATTAATACACAATATCAATGTTAACATCAATCATAAAACATCAAAACTTAATTAAGCATAGCAAAATATCGTAATAATACATCTCAAAACATCAAAATAAATAAAACATAATCATCTACTACTCCTAACCAAATACTCCCCATTTTGTCGCAAACGACAAAGGGGTAAAACCTATCTAATATGAATCACTACCCTTTTCGGAATCAACTCCCCCATCCTAGTGTTGTCAAATCCACTGGACATCCATCTGTAGTGAAGCAATATCAGGAATAAGTTGCCCTACATGTGGACCGTATATTATAATAACATCCATCATACGAGACTAAAACTCGATGCTCATAATAGCTACTTAGGAGTCAATTCGAATAGAAGCCAATAGAGGAATAGAATCAGAAGTAAAAGGTATATCTGGAGTAGAAGTAGAAAGAATATTGGGAGTAGAAGTAGATGAAGAAGGTAGGTCCTGATCGAACAAAGGTAGGTCATCGATAGGATAAGAACAAGATAGAATGTGGGGCCTGCTATGTGCAATAGTGACCTGCCGATAGGCCGAGGTACACGCTCAACAATCCCTTCTAAAAAGGTAACCCTTAGCCCTATCATTAGTCGATGTATCAAGTAGGCATATGGAATACCTATCTTCTTACCACTCAGGCAAAATATACGTAAAATGTAATGACAAATGAAAGATGAAAGATCTATCGAGTCACCATGAAGAAGAGCATAAAGGATTCTAGCTTTATCAAGAGGAAGACTAGCTCGAGATACCGAGCAAAGATTTGTGCACATAATGTACAACAAGATTTGGCATTCGTCCGATAGAGACCCAGTAGAACAATCCCTAACCCCTATCCGTAGAACGATTAAATATGGTCGACATAAGAAGAATACGATATGGATTAGTCAACTGAGTCAGAAAAAGGAACTATGGGTGAAGAGCTGAAGGAATATTAATGAATCGAGAGATAACATAAAGACTAACTCTCAAAACCTGACATCTCATAAAATCTCTAAAGTGAGAACCACTCACCTCATAGATATTTGCATAAAACTCCTGGCTAAGAAGGGCGATGGGAGTGTCAAATCACTACGGACAAGCTCCCGTCTACGTAATGCAAAGATCATAGCCATGACCAAAGAAAGGTCGTGAAGTGTTATCTTACGCTCAACTAAAAGAGGACGAGAAAAACTGAATATCAAAGACCTCATGGATTGTAGAAGAAATGAATCTTGATCGATCGTATGAGGTCGAGCCACCAGACTTCTTGCAAGTAGTCTTCACTTATTTTGGAGGCATCTGTAACATGTTTTAAGTCTATAAAACACGTCAATAAGAGTACTACTAATCATGTCGAGTACATCAATGAAATCTGACCAAAAGACATCCATGAATGTATAATGTACACGTGAAATGATGCAAAGAGTTGCTATGCACATGAATCGATGCACCCGACAATATAGTAAACACCAATAACATGAATACAAACTAGAGATCATAACTAAGAGACGGAATGTGGGGATGCAAGAGAGCATAATGGATGGATGCAGAAGGAAGATTTGTGTCCCCCTAATTTTATTGTATTTGAAGACAAAATTGTAATATAATGACTTGTACGGGTGTATGTGCGTATATTCGATGTGTTTTGACAGATTTACGTGAAACATTGAACAAAAACATCAAACAAACAATTTATCAAACACATGGTGTGCAAACATGATGAATGCTATGAAAAAACAATCAAAGGGTGTAATCACTAACTCAAACCTCACACCATCAATCCAACAACTAATTATATCCCAAACTCCAACAAATATGCAAAAAATTGAAGAAAATTGACAAAAATCTCATGAACCCAAATTTTTGAGTTAAATAGAGAGGATTTTGAAAACATTTACCAATATAATTCATAATAACAAATGTAATCATCTAATACCTCAAACCCATCAATGAATATCTATGAATTACATGAAGAGTTCAAAGTAATGCACGAAATAGGCCACAACCCTAAAATTTCATATTTTGAAAAAATGAAGGAAATTCGAAGATTACCTTGGGAATGTGATGAAATTTGATGTTGAAAGATCTTTTTCCACAATAAGAATGCTTCATATTCTCCAAGTCATTTGCTTTTTTTTTTTTTTTTTTTTTTTTTTNGTGATGGTTTGAGTGTGGTATGAAGAGGATTTGAAAAGAATTAAGGGGATGAATGAAAAGAAGAAAAGTCGAGGTTTATGCGTTTAAGTTCAAATTCAATCATAGTTTGAGTGGCCAGCTCACGCCTAGAGAGCGGCCAAACCCTTGCTTTGGGCGCTCGAGTGGGAACTGGGTGGCTAGTTAGCACCTAGGCAATTGACCAAAATAGCACATTTTTCAAAAATTCAAAATTTAACACTTTTTATGATCTTTTTAGAGGATTGTTTACTTGTATTGGTATAATCAACAAATAGTAAATTCGTTCTATACACTCATTTTAAACCTATATAGAGTAAATTGTATAAAAATCCACGTGTGAAAATGCCACTAATACCTTGTGAGCAAGACTGAAAATCTTAATTTTGTGAGAATGAACATGCAAAATAAATTACTAGAGAATTAATACATTTCTCCAATTATGAAAATCAAATTCAGTACTAATAGGACCTTTTAAACAAAAAGCTCATATTTATTTTTATATAAGTTTTTCTTTCTCTTACAATCTTTAAGCGTATATATTTTTATATTTTTTTTTCATTTCATGAACAGACTTCTCTTTATTAATCTTTTTAAATGACACCTACAATGAACTTTTGATCGATGACTCCCAAGTTAGATGATTATAGGGCATTATGTTTTAAGACACCCAGCAAGCTTAATTACTCAAGTTGTAAAGGCTATAAAGAAAAGTATAAGATATATCACAATATTTTAGACAAATCGTTTGAAGCTCAATAATATATTTTTAGGAAAATAAACAAGAGATTAGGTCAACCAGGGACACGATTAACAAGGGAAAGTAACAGAACTCTACAGAGAGGGGAATCTTTATGTCATTGTTGTCGGCCTTCACCCTGCACCCTAACACTACCCTGAGTTTCTCTTGCTTGCCACAATCCTATATTTGAAAAAGTATTAAAGGTCATTTTATATTTAAAGTCACTTCATCACATCGATGACCGCAATCCTAAATATCACACACGCGATCAAAGCTCACTCACAAGAGTTTAGTGTGTGCGCTGTAGATGTTACATGAAGAAACATCTACTAAATACTCCATAGAAGTCCTAAACAAATCAATGGAAACTTTCATCACCGTTCATTAGATTACTTGTACTCGATTATAATTAACATGTTCAAGTAAATCAAATCAAGGTGTTGGAATTTCAAAAATATTTTTTCAATTTTCATTTTTTTAAATGAGATAATAAACAATGAATGAGAATGCATGCATGAACATGTGGACTCAATGAATTTACACATGCAGGTATCTATAGACCTATTCAATGAGGTAAACAAATGCTCTTACCTTGAAGAGCAAGACGAACAACATCGTAATTTATAGCATCACTTTGACCATAAAGATCGCTTTTTTTTTACTCAAGTCTTCTTAAAAGAAGATGTCATCTTAGTCAATTTAAGAATACTAAAAAGACTTGCCTATATTATTTCCTTTGCCAAGCGTAATACACTCTAGGTACAATTTAAGAGGTACTTAATATGTTATTAAACAAATAACAAGCTGTTTAAATTTTGACCCACCAATCACTTATTTGAAAACACATTAACTTCTATATATGAAATTGTATGTACACCGATTAGGTGGAAATATTAGTCGAGCACTCGATGTACCCACCCCCATCCCTTCTACTAATCTTGAAGAAAACGATGCAGAACTAGTGAATTTATATGAAGGCATCAAGGATGAAAGATATGATGCAGGAGGTTCTCATTCTAGTATATTTCTTGCATATAATTTGATATCGAGCTCAAGTCCTACTGAAATGATTGCTGAATCAATTAATTATTTTAATAATCAAATGCTTATTCATGTAAGACCCGTTGATGCTGTACAATTTGATTTACTTGACTTTTGACAAAAGAACGAACGAAAATACCCTGTTGTTTTAATCATTGAAAAAAATCTAATAACACCTCTAATTAGCACCATAGCTTCGAAATCCACTTTTCGTACAAGTAAGATAACCCTATTCGAGATCACGAACTGACTAAAACAAGATATTTTGGAAGAATTGATGTGCGTAAAGAATTGGCGAGACGCACATTTTTAATACAGCATAAGTATGAGGAAATAGTGCGTAATCAGGTAAATGATATTTAATTTCATCATATAATCAAGGGATAATTGCAGTTGAGGCTCCAAACCTTTCAAACAATAGCTGACTTTCCTCTAGCCTTGTCGTTTCAACTATCACCCCAAACATTTCAAATCATAATAGCTGAGACCCAAATGGACGGTTTCCATCCAATATGTCATTAGCTGACCCAAAAAATTAATTTTGACTACATTTTAATCAATTTTAAAAGAGCAAAACAGTAATTTAATATTTTTCCCATAAAATATTTTTTATTTTATGTACTCCTTCCGCTTTTCCCACAGCTTAGCCGATGACCCAATTCCGAAAACTATGTATTGCACTCGGTTTTTTCAACATGTTCTTATGATTTCATGCCCATTTGCAGAGGATAGATTGTGGTATTTTGGATAGAAACCAATTTTATGCTATGGTGTCGAAGAGTGAAAATATCTTTATTACAACCGTGAGAAGAGGAAAGCAGCTTCAGTGAGTATACTAAATAGGTAATGGAGACAAACACAATCAGCCATACCATTAGCCTAGGCAAGACTCTACTATGTATTCCCATAAATGTTTTTCAGAATTATTTAGAGACATGGACACCTTTATTCTCCCCCACCCAAACCTCCCTTAAAAAAACTCTAGAAAAAGGGATATTATACTTCTCAACACAAGATTTGGTTACTATATTCTGATTTTTCCTACGTGAATATGAGTTTTTCTTAAAATAAATTGAGCAGAAATGAAGCAAATCTAGAAAATAGAAATTTGGGGTTTGGGATATTGGAGAAATAAAGATCGATGGAAAAGCATTAAGGTGAATTGAGGTGTACTACGGAAACCGGCTGCAACGAATTTTTTGCTATTCCAAATTGCTCAAAAGTTGATGGCAGAGGTGCTAGGGTTACTAGTGATTGAGAATCTGCTGCAATTGAAAGAGAAGAATTTTTTTATTCCTTTTTTTTGGTTTTTGATTTAAGCTTTTAATTATTTTATGGGAAAATATTAAATTACTGTTTTGCCCGTATAAAATTGATTAAATGTGGTCAAAATTAATATTTTGGGTCAAATGACGACAGATTGTATGGAAAGCGTCCATTGAGGTCTCAACTATTACGATTTGAAATGTTTGGGGTGACGGCTGCAGCAATTGAAAGGTTAGGAGAAAATCGGCCACTGTTTGAAAAGTTTAGGGCCTCATGTGCAATTATCCCTATAATCAAATTTTGTTAATTTCTTAATAATATTTTGTTTTTTGAAAAAAATTGTATACGTAAAAATTTGTTCGTGTACAATTTTGACTCCGCCTACTCGAAAATTAAGTAACTGATCCCAAACCCGAATAAAAGGATATGAGTTAAAAAAAAAAAAAACAAATGTAATTTCAAATTTTCAAATCCCAATTGCCAAACATCTTGATTGAATAAAGATTTTTTGTACTGGGAGTTTCTTTCTTATGAGTTTTATGTTCACTTGCTTCATTCTCAATGCAATAAGAATGTTCTCCACGTCTTTACTGTTTGTACATTTCAAATCTCAATTCAATTCTTCAAATCTTTATATATTTCACATTCATACAATTTAATTGTTAGGTTTTAAGTTTTATTGACTATTTTTTAGACAAAATGATTATTATAAAAGAGTTGTAAAAGTCAGGGAGTCTTTTGGGATGTTGTATAGATGAACTACGAATATTTGAGTTCGAGTATGGAATATGGAGAAAGAGTCGCCGAAATTATGCTAACGTATCGCCAGCTGAGGCTCGAGCTTCCAAAATAGAATCAATGTCGCTCACCTATAGCTCAAACGACACATGTGTCACTCGCTTGGCACTAACCTGCGTTCGAGTGATGGTATTTTTCAAATAACCCTAGTTTGAAATTTTCAAAAGTTCTGACTATTCTATACTACCCCAATACCTCTATACCATAAATGCCAAAGTCTCACTTCGTGAAAACGGTTATTTTCTATCTTCATAACATCCTTTGGAGACCAACCAACACTTCTTCATCTTGATATCAATTAACCACAAGTTGGAAAAAATATCATAATCATATTATCCAAAACATTTCACTTCCTAAATAAAATTAGGAATATATTTTCTCAATAGCTTTCAGAAGTAGTTGAAGATTGAGAAATGTTGGACCAGAAGCCCAGAAAGAGTACAAGAACAAGGTGTTCTTGGTAATCTAAAGGAGATAGACAATTGAAGAAGATCGGGAGTAGGTGTGAACGAAGTATTTTCTAACGGATCTTGGAGATTGCAGGAATTAGATCAGCGACGTCTAGTGGGTGTTCTAGGTTAAATCATACTATAAATTTTTATTGTCTATAGTGAAAGTCACCGACTTGATCTCAGATTTTTTAATACTATGAAGGATTTTTCCCGTCAACAAGTTTTGTGTTATTTACTTCTTTATTTACTATTGTAACAATTCAACATGTGATAAAATTGACTTGATTGACTAAACATTTAGAACAATTAAAATGTGACTTGTTACTTTTTAACTGTTACTTTTAATTCTGCATTATTCACCTCCTTCTAGGTGATTCTAGGATTGAACCCGCGTAACTTTCATTAATTATTCAAATCTTAAATAAATTCTTTAGATTCAATTTGACGAAAACAAAGATTGCTTATTCAAGTCATTGTCCCCTCTACCTAAGACCCAAAACACGACGAGATGATGATCCATCGGTTGATGTGACATTTCATTTTTGAAATTACTAACAACAACTCAAGACATATGAGACTTGGAAATAGACGACTCTTTATTTTGAACAACAAAACTAGAATACTACTTGACATCAGGATAAATGCCCTGGAAGGAATAATCATCTTGTAAAGTCCATCCTTAAGTTTCCTGTGGAGTAGAACCTCCAACATTTTCTTGTCAACCACAAGTCAAGAATCAAAGTCAGATTTAACAACTCATTGTTATCTGTTCGTCACTTAGACATACTCAAAAGATTTAAGTCATCCGAGGAACGTGGATGACTTCTCTAAGGTGCAATGGAGTTTTTGATGTATATAACTTTGAAGAACTAATATGGGAAATATGTAAATGACTACCATTGCCAACAATAAGTTTCTGCTTACCACAATAGTCCGATTACAGATTTAGAATATTATTCAGATCGCTTGTAATGTGATTTGTTGCACAACTGTCTGCATACCATGAAGGATCTACATAGGCAACTGTTGAGTTTTTTCTTGATTTCCAGTGTTTCTTGGATTATTACAACCATGATTAATTGTGTAATAACGTATCGTAGCTATATCACCAATCTTACCACAAAACGGCAGGTCAGTCGTTGCCCAAAGTTGTGATAACCACCTCCTCTCAGTGGCGGACCCAGGTTTAAAACTCAGCCCGGGCGGACGTTGACCAGTCAACGTCGACAATCAACGATCGTATGACCAAGATCGTTTATTAATATTTAATTAAATAATATTAAATATGACATCCCTATATATATATGTACACACACTAAACCATAAAAATTATATATATATGAAAACGTAATTCAATACAACTACGCAATACAATCTACTTTGTAACTGTGATCTTAGACAACTGCATTCTACGGGATCTCATATTTTAAAAACGTTGCAATATTGCTTCATTCTCAATTTTTTCAAAAATTTATTTCTCCATGTACACCACCAAATTGTCATTCAATCAGTCGTCTCCCATTTTGTTGCGCAAATCACTCTTAACTAGATTCATAGCAGAATAAACTCTTTCAACACTTGCAGTTGCCACGGATAATATCAAAACCAATGTGATCAGCCTATAAACCAATGGAAAATAACAAGAGCTTCTTGTTTCAACCAACTTCTGAGCCACACAAGAAATGATATTGACATTAAAGAAAGCTTCATTCATTCTCACAAACATAACGAACTTGTCAAGTTGAGGTCGAAGTAATAAAAGCTTTTCAGTATTGAAGTCCAAAGGATACAACTGAGCAAGACGTAGCAATTTATCCCTATCAAAAGCTGCAAATGAATCTCTTGGATTGAAACACGAAATGCAAGTGAGGAGCTCAGTAGTTGTCTCGGAAAAACGATCATTCAACTCTTGCAAGATTGAGTCTATCACATGGCAATACAAATCAACACAAAAACGATGATAATAAGATACCTGCTGAGTTCCACGTCTAGGTCGACCTTTCAATACTACAATATCCTCCATATTGGGCACAAAAATATGTCTAACACCACAAAACTCAATCACCCTACTCAACAAATTATCCCAGCCATTGTCTCTCATGTCCTGCAATGCATATTTACACACATTCAATAACCCCATAGCATTCTGAATATCCTGATCCTTTTTTGTAAGGCTTGTGAAAGGTCATCTGTAATTGCAAGAATTTCAAACATGAAGTGGAGACTGAACACAAACTCGAAAAGTCCTGCATAGTGTCCATCTGTCTTGCGGCCATTGATTTCTGATCTAAATTTACGCCATCTTCTGATATATTCTCAAGAACATCTATGATAGCATTAAACATATTAATAACACGAGTAATTGTCAGTAGGTGTGAGCCCCATCTAGTATCACCTGGATGTGCCAAACTCATTTCTTGAAACTTACCACTCCCACTACAAAGTTCTCCAATATTAAGCTTCTCCAAAATATCGGCATGGTAACTTGTTCGAAGAGCATCTACACGCTTACATGATGCACCCACCAAATTCACAATAATAGCAAGCATATTAAATAAATCACCAAGCATGTTATTC
>CAIGRB010043665.1:52524-62828 GCA_903798255.1 Fraxinus quadrangulata
CAGGCGCCCGGCGGTCTTCTTCCCAAAACTCATCCGCCGGAACCCAGCACGTGCGGCCGCCCCCCCTCGCCGGGTGCTGGGTCCGCCACTGCCTCCTCTACTTTTCCATTTACCTTGGCCTCGACCAGAAATTTTTTGTGAAGATCTACCGCATCGATACTGACATGTCTCTGATGCTAATATGTTGTCTTATTGTTGTTTTATGTCCTCAAATTCAATATGAAATTGGCAGAAACGTTGGTGATTGAGTTGATAGCATTAGGTTTGCTCAACGCTGCTTTCTTTAGTCATTAAAATAGACTAACTTTAAACCAGACATTTTTTCCTTTCTGATGAGTAATTAACGATACCACACTAGAAGAAAAAAATTAAAAATTAAAAAGAACTTTAGAATGGATAAAAAACATCTTTATTGAAAGATGACCATTGGCATGAGCATACACTAGACATTGATTGCTATTTAAAATGAAATGAGTTTAATGACTTAATTTCCACTATTTTTCAGGCTAGCATTTATCCAAAGAAAAAATAATGGCTATTTAAATCAAGTAACAAATTAACAACTGTGCATTTATGTAGAAGCCGTGTTGTTAGTTAATGCAGATTTTCTCCTGTTGTTAGACTATCTTTTAGTTTGAATTTGCTAACCACAAGTCTTCTTGATCACTCAAAGTCTCTCCAATGATTTTTTAATTATTGTGTGGATTTTCCATGATTTTTCGGTCTCCTTATCACTCATTTGATCATCATCCATTCTGCTGTCAAGTTGAGAGACATTGCTAACAACACTGTTGTATTCATGGTATTAACCTACGAGCATAATCATAATAAAAGCTGATACAACAATAGGTTGACCAGTTACTTCCATTTGATCAACTAAGTTTTTTCTCATTTTTGTGAGAATTTCGTCGATAGTCATTGACCATTTGTTTAACGATCAAACGTCTATGCTCAAATCGTTAACTTACATACAATTCGCTATAGGAGAACCTATCACATGTTATCCCTTATGACTTTCTGTTACCAGGATTCAACTTAAGTTTCTTTTAAGAGGAATTCATGAGTTCGAATCATGGATATGCGACAGAAATCCATAGGTGAGCTCGGCTCTTCCATGATGGATAGTACGAAAATTAACTGTTTGATAATAGAAACCGGGTTGTCACAAAAGCTTTCTGTCTCGTCCCCAACTTCAAATCCATGACGTTTCCATTAAGAAAGATTTAAATTGAATCATGTTACTAATTGAACAAGTAGCTCAATTTCAGGTTTTGAATTTGAAAGTCCTAAAGATGAAACTTCTCCTTATGGTTTGAATTTTTTTCCCATCATCAAATATTGACATGTGACTATTTTAAGCCATTGTTTAAGGAATTATTAACGAAACATAAAGAAGTATATATAATCATTGAGAAAATAAAGATATTTAAGAATGATGCACAAATTGAGATTTGATTTTTTAAAGTTCATGTTGAAGTGGCCAATAATGGAGAATAAGGACAAAGGGATAAGTGATGGTGCTATAAAATAGATTATTTATAAATTAAAGCTATCAGTAGACATTATGATAGAGATATTTATATGTCAAAAATTGACCTTAAGCGGAATGTAATTAATTTTCATGTACAATTCCATTCGTACGTGCCATCTAGTATTGGCCACGTTAACAACATGAGATCCCTCCATATGAGTTAGCATGTCTTTTAAAAAATGAAAAAGAGATTTTGACGGTCAAAAATTATTTTTGGAGTCGATTGATTAATTTTAGGACAGTGATTCAATCAAAAGAACTTTAAAAGAAAAAATGGTTCAACGTGACTTCTTGTAAAAGCACTTTTAAAATAAGAATATCTTTTAAAAATTAGTTTTCAAATAAAAATTAAGATAACCTCAACTAAAAGTTTTTCTACAAAAAGTAAAAGCAAAAGGAAAAATCTTGCTAAACAAACTATTTTATGCCTTTTTGACCATTGTTGTCTAAAAATTCATTTTTAACTACACATTTTCAAATAAAATAATTACACGTAAATCAAATTTTTTTTCCTACTTTATAAACACACAATCTTCGAAAAAATCATTATTAAAAAATTCATGTTTCATGAAAAATGTGGCTCAAACTGGGGCTTAATATGATCGTTCTATGACATATTTATGTGTTTCTAGTCTGGCATCTTCATCCACTTGAATACTTATATTTTTAAGTATATCATGAAAACAAAGATACTATCTAATTATAAACACACTCAAAATTCTTCCTTTTACTATTTAGATGGAAAAGTACTACAGCTTACTCCTTTATCGACTTAGCCCCTGTTTGTATCATTATTTCAAAAATTTGTTTGCAACAATAAAATTCTCCAATACATATTTACCCAATAAAATATTTTATACACAAATTAATAAAATTACTTTACTTTTCGACCACACATTCTCCAAAAAATACTATCCATTAGTCTATTTTTCTCTCAATAATGGAAGACAAACACACTTTTAATTCCATTCCAAGAGGTTTCCTATTAATTTCCCAAGTCTTGTTTACACGTAATTAAAATTTAATTTTGTATATATAGGAACTGTTTGTTAGGGATTGATTTCAATTAAAATAAATAATTAATTTTAATCACATATTTCATAAAATTTATAACTTTTTTACCACACATTTCATTAATTCTTATAAAAAATTTACTAGAATTTTGGTGTTAATCCCCATGAAACAGGGGGTATAACTTCAAACCAAACGAATTATAAAGTAATTGAACCGACAAATAAACTCCATATTAAAGGTCAAAACGCTATAAACTAGAACCAAGTTCCAAGTCGTATTGTGAGCATTTGTATCTCCTTTTTTTTTTTTTTTTAAATAAAAAAAATCCTTAAAAATAGTGAAAGGTAGATTTTTTTTTATTATTATTATTTGAACTAATTTTTAAATTAAATAATGTAATTCTATATTTATCATATTATTTTAGGGGAGGTATTTTTAATATAAATAATATTAATTGTACATGTCATGAGTTACATCTTATTCAAAAAGCACTTATGTGTATTTTTCAAAAAGAAATTGTCCAATCATGTGCGGTGGTAAAAAATGATGTTAAGAAAAAAATAATAATAAATAAAAATTACATGTAGCATCAAAATTGTTGGAGTACCAGGTCTCTACCCCACGCCGACCTTTCTATCTTGAAGTACTTATCTCTCTTTCCAGCCTTCTCTCCGTATTCTGGTCCTCATCTTTTCCATATCATACTCCCAATCTTGAAAAACAAGCAATTTCATAGGAGTCCTAACTAGTTGTTTTTTCCTTCTTCAAATAACGAAAATGATAAGTTGGCACGATCTTTATGTCGTCTTAACTGCTGTAATTCCTCTCTATGTAGCCATGATCTTGGCCTATGGCTCCGTCCGGTGGTGGAAAATATTCACCCCGGACCAGTGCTCCGGCATCAACAGATTTGTCGCCATTTTCGCGGTGCCTCTCCTTTCTTTCCACTTCATTTCGACCAATGATCCTTATGCCATGAACTTCCGTTTCATTGCTGCAGATACACTTCAGAAACTTATAATGCTTGTGGTTCTTGGCTTGTGGGCTAACTTAACCAAAAATGGCAGTCTTGAATGGTCTATAACAGTTTTTTCACTTTCCACACTGCCTAACACTCTTGTGATGGGCATTCCTTTGTTGATTGCTATGTACGGTGAGTACTCGGGTAGTCTTATGGTACAAATAGTGGTTCTACAGTGCATCATTTGGTACACTCTTTTGCTCTTCTTGTTCGAGTATCGTGGTGCCAAGATGCTCATCATGGAGCAGTTCCCCGAGACTGCAGCCTCAATTGTGTCGTTTAAGGTCGAGTCGGATGTTGTTTCTTTAGATGGACAAGATTTTCTTGAAACAGATGCTGAGTTAGGTAACGATGGCAAGCTTCATGTAACTGTGAGGAAATCAAATGCATCAAGGAGGTCACTTGGACATGGTTCATTCTCAGGATTGACCCCTCGGCCGTCAAATCTTACAGGAGCTGAAATTTACAGTTTGAGTTCGACTCCAAGGGGGTCTAATTTTAATCATTCCGATTTTTACTCAATGATGGGATTTCCAGGAAGGCTGTCGAATTTTGGTCAGTCCGATACAGGTAGAGTTTCCAACATTAATGTAGCAGATATGTACTCAGTTCAATCATCTAGAGGTCCAACCCCGAGGCCATCAAATTTCGAGGAAAACTGTGCACCTGGATCTCTCACGAGCCCATCATTGCCAATCACTTCTTATCCAGCTCCGAATCTTGATATTGCTTCTGCTGTTCCAAAAACTGCAAAAAACTATCAGCAGCAACTGCAGTCGCAGCCTCAGCCTCAGCCACGGCCACAGAAACCGGGCAATAAGTCAAATCCTGATTCTAAGGAGCTTCACATGTTCGTGTGGAGCTCGAGTACATCACCGGCGTCGGAAAGAGGTGGGCATCACCTGCTCGGTGGACCCGATTTATCCAAGGAAATCAACTTGTTGGTTCCCGATAACCCTGAAAATGGGGAAACTAATGGTAAGTTTCATTCCATTTATTATGTATTATTATGAACTGATAGATTTTAATATTGTATAGCATAGCGTTTTATTTCATTTTTTAAATGAAGGCATTCCCCAAACTGGGGACCTTTGTGGAGGAGGTAGAGACCATGCAGATGAGGAGAGAGAGAGAGATGGTCCCACAGAGCTGTCCAAACTGGGCACCAATCCAACGGCCGAGCTACAACCAAGTGTTGTCCAAGGTCAACATCCCAGCGCCGGAAAACATATGCCACCAGCTAGTGTCATGACTCGACTAATTTTGATAATGGTGTGGCGAAAACTTATCCGAAATCCTAACACGTACTCGAGTCTCATTGGTTTAATATGGTCGCTAGTCTCGTTTAGGTAAGCTATGTTGAAATTACTAGACATTTGATTTTGATTGATTTACTGACTGAATTATCACTGACTAATATGGTTTAATTTCAGGTGGGATGTGCATATGCCTAAAATTATAGAAAAGTCAATCTCCATACTCTCCGATGCTGGCCTTGGAATGGCTATGTTCAGCTTAGGTGAGTAATTGATTTACTTCAGAGTTCATCGTATCAACTATAATTAATTTGATCATCCATTCATGGTCTGCTTTTGGAAGAAATATACTTAATTTGACCGTCCATTCATGGTATAAAAATAATATTATTTTATGTAATTAAAACTATATGTCACAGGCAATGAATAAATTCACAAGCCGACAGATGGGGCCAAGGGGAAAAATGTCTGGTTCTGGTACCAAAAATTGGGATAATGAGTGGCTTAGATAGTGGTGCATATTTTGTGTGAAGTTAGTTGGAGTTTAATTGACACCTAATCATGCTCTTTGTATCGTACGTTGAGAATTATATGTATTTGATCGTGATTATTCTTTTATTTTTTGGTCTATTAACTACTTGGAGGATATGTATCTGATCGTGATTATTCTTTTATTTTTATGTCACTGCATCTATTAAATTTCCAGTGACAATGTTGCAAAATTCATACTTTAATTTATGTGAAATGACAGGCTTGTTTATGGCACTTCAACCGAAGATAATAGCCTGTGGGAACACGGTAGCTGCTTTCTCCATGGCAGTGAGGTTCCTTACTGGCCCAGCAGTAATGGCTGCAGCTTCCATTGCTGTTGGCCTTCGTGGTACTCTACTCCATGTCGCGATCGTGCAGGTAACTCATCATTTTCCCGTTAACAATTTAAGCTCTGCTGTCGTCTTGTCTATAACATAAACTTTTCACGTCTCGCATAAAAACTATTATTTTCATAACTTGGTAACATTTTGTATTAGCTTCTTCCAATTTGTTATCAAGAGTTGATGTGCCAAGCTTTTAAAAATTTGTCAAATATTCATTTAGGAACAACTGAAAAAGAATAACAGATTCCAACTCCCCCTTATTATACAATTGTTTCTATTAATTTTTTTTGCAAAATTCTTAGTGGTTAGTAAACTTCATTTAGTTTCAAGCTAGTAGCTTGAAGTTAGACCCAATTTGACAACCATACTTTTTGAAAAATAGAGTTTTGAATCGTGATTTTTAAGAAAATGTGTGGTCAAAAAATAGAGAAAATTTTAGGTTTACGTGTAAAATATTTTATTTTGTGAATGTGTGGTTGAAAATGAATATGTAGAAAAAAGACTTTAAAGATAATAGTTGTCATACAAGGGCTTACACTTTGTCAAAATTAGCATAGGAAAAGTTTGTTAAAATTGGGTCTTTTCGCCCATCGACGCAAATTTGGCTAACGAAAAAGACAATGTGATAGCCTAGTTCATTCTAACTTTTTCGTGAATCAAAGTAACAAGCCTAACGAAATTTGGTAATAAATGTTCAACTACGTATATATTTCTCTTGATACTGTTGAGTTCTCTGATATATTTCTTAATTCTAGGCTGCACTTCCACAGGGGATTGTTCCATTTGTGTTTGCTAAAGAATACAATGTTCACCCAGCTATTCTTAGCACTGCGTAAGTAACTAATTTCGTCTAGAATTAACTATTTAATATTTTCATATATTGATCCATTCATTCTTCTTTGGTTTTATTAATAACAGGGTCATATTTGGAATGTTGATCGCATTGCCAATCACACTCGTCTATTATATACTTCTTGGATTATAGGGGGAAAAAAACGAATCAACAAAAATACTGCTCACTAACAATCAATTGTGACGCTCCATTGAAATATGTGGCCAAGATATTTGACTTGCTGATCGATCACCTTATACAAGATCGGATCGTGCTCCAATCCGAGGAGAAAAGATATTCATGGAGTAATATGATGAAAATTATCACAGTTGACGCTGAGCGGAATAAATGAAAGTAGTAAAGCGATTATCGAATTTAATTTCTTCGTATTTTATTCCTAATTGTAGCTTATTCTTTACTCAAAAAAACGCGTTTATTTTTTCCTCGAGAGGATTTGTAGTGATTGTTGTTTTTATTTTCTACGTCATTTACCTTACAATGTAATTACTTTAAGATGATTAATAATTGACAGATTTCGTTATAACAATCATTCTACCGTGTCGGTAGACAAAAAGGTTGACATAATGTTATATGACATTATATCATTAATGTGTTTAAAACATCGTTAGTTTAGTCATACATTCATCTTTTGTCACATACACTTCTGCAACTGCATTTACCAAAATCATTCTAACAACGTAGCATAATTCTTCGTTATAATATTTATATTGTTTACTAGGTTAAATGAAAATGTCTAATTTTTATTTTTTGTAACTAGGAGGGAGGGAGGGAGAGAGAGAGAGAGAGAGAGAGAGAGAGAGCGAGAGAGAGTGTGTGTGAGAGTGTGTGTGTGTGTGTGTGTGTGTGTGTGGAGGTGATTAAGGGATATTTGAAAGCAAATAATCTTTCCGCTTAGACCTTAGTGGATGATGTACTTTTTTGGTACAAAGCACATTAGGCTCTTTCTTGAAAGTGATAAGAGATTATTATAGTAAAAAGAAAGCTGCAAGTCAAAAGGTATTTTGATTTTGCTTTTAGAGTTTGTAAGCTATGGACGTTGTTTTTGGTCCTCACCTAGACCCAACGGAGATTTGAATTCTTTGACAATGACCTAGGGCGGATTTAGTGTGAGTGCAATGAGTTCAGCTGCCATCACACTAAATTTATAATTTCTGATTTTGCTCAATAGTTTTTCAAAATTTTCAAAAAAATCTTTGTAGTTTTCAATTTTTCGCCTCTTGATTAATTTATTTTTTGTAATTTGCCTTTACGGATCTTTTCTTCTAGCTCCCTCCATGACCTTGACTTATAAATAAAAATTAATTAGAGTACATACGGGAGGTGGACGTTTATGTTAACACTCTTGACAAGGTGGGTAAATTTTATAATACTTTAATTAATTTGATTTTGATTACATAAATCATAAATCCTTTATTGTGTGCTTGGAAGCGTTATCCAATCTGTTAATCGGATTCTTTACCTTGTCAAATTAAATGTTCATAACTCAATGAAAAATATTAAGATGAGAAGACAACTATCTTTAGTTTGTAGATGTTTTGGTTTTGTTAGTATTTCATGCCAAATAATAGGAATTCAATTTTTAGAAATTTTGATATCTTTTTATCTAATAATTTTATATAGAAATTTGATCATTTTGTTCTTCTGTGAATCTCTGTGACGGTTAAATCTTGATGTAAAAGGGACAATTTACAGTTTGTGATTGGATGTAACTGTTAAGATTTTCTCTCGAATAAATCTTTCTCTAAATAGATCTCTTCTTGTTTCTCTATCTTTGGAGAATGCGGCGTTGTATTATTGTAAGTTCACAAAAAGGTTGTTGGACTATGTTATCAAAAAGTTTAAAGTGATAGAAAGAAGACATGTATTAATTTACTACAAAAATTTAGTTTTCGGTGTCGGGTTTATTAATTTGTCATGTGGGCCTACATATGTAATTAATTGTATATAATATTATCTTAAAGATGAGCACAATTAAAATGACATAATAAAGAATTAAATTGTTGGGTTTAAGGCATCTAAATAAAGTATAGACCGAATTAAATGTGTAGAGATAAGATCCATTATAATTGTATTTGACGATGTGCCAAATACATATGGAAACAATAAATATGGTTATGGTCCATAATTTATATGCAATTTCACATTTTTTGTGCCTTCCAAACAACATAAGAATACAAGAGAAAACATATTGAAGATGAAGATCCAAAACCTACAATCAAGAATGATTTGAGCAATTAAATTGAATAATAAGACAATCAAGATTATGGAGTAATAAGTCAATATCAATAACAAGAACGCAAGAACAAAACGTGTCAATAATCAAGATACAAGATTTGGTATCAAGATCTAGTAATAAAGAATTATTCCCAAAAAATTAAGGTATGTTCCACATTATTAATTTTTTGGTGATTTGATATGGAGGATCTTGACATTAATCAATTAGGTTTTCTAATTTTATAATGTTTTATAAAGTTTCAATAAGTAGTATCAGAGACGATACTATGTTAAACCATTGATAATAAAAAAAAAAAAAAAAAGGGTTTTAGGGTTTAAATTCATATATTGTGTATCACAGTCTAAGGATGCGAATTTTAGCCATAAAATTCAAAATCAAGAATTTTTTGGGAATTTAACTTCAAAATTTTTGGAATTTTTTTTTTTTTTGAAAACAGGATTTTTTTTCTTGATCAAGAAACAAGATTTGTTTGATCAAAGGATACAAACTTCAAAAGTTTGACTTTGTCCGTAAAATTTCGCAAGTGTACGTAACATGACAAGTAATAAAATAGATTTATTAAATCTGAATATTGTCCCCACAAATACTACTATCTGCTATAAAGTTTTAAACAAACCTAACTTCAATTCAAATTAAAATGGTAACTAATGATCAAATCAAATTTTGTTTTATAAACGAAATTCTAATTAATAAATAACAAACATAAATTAAAACTATAGATAAGATTATGTGACTTGATAGTTAGGATTTTCGATTTCACTTAGGTTATTTAACATATGTTTAATTCAAATTCATTCAGTCATTTTTCATACGTGCTAACGATCGAATTAACATGATGTACTTAGTGATCTCTCTCGAGTAACATTAATTCTATTCATATGCCCGAACTTAATATATCTCTATATAAATTCAACATAAATCGCATAACCGTTAATTATCTCTCGATCTCTTATAATGTATATATTAATTATTACACAAGTTAGAATTCTACATCACATCTCGTTCTCAGTATTATCCCTAAATCAATTAATTGTTGAAAAAACAATTAAATCATTAAACACACAATAATTAATTAACAAGTATCAAAATGGTATGAAGATCTTGAAATTAAACATATAATAAAAATCTAAACTACATCATCCATCCTAACATATAAGTATTTAGCCACTCATAACATCGAACTTAAATACGCAAAAGTAGAACGACATCACTAAAAATTGACAGAACGTGAATGATATCCAAATTACGTGTAGCCGGCCAACTTACTCTTTCTTTGCCTCAATTCTACCGCCCACTATGTGATGTGTGTCTGTGTGTGTGTGGATATCTATCCTTTGCCTTCTTTCTCCCAAGCTGTCGGCCACTATCTACTTTATCTGTGTGTAATTTCGTTTTCTCCAACCACCTCCCCCCTCAAATGGCTGTCGGGTTTTTCTTTTGCTCAAGTTGCCTTTTAAATCTCCTTCGTCTGTGTGCGTGTGTATGTGTGTGTGTATGTCTATATATATATATATATAT
>CAIGRB010043672.1:8918-28190 GCA_903798255.1 Fraxinus quadrangulata
AAGAACTATTTTCCATTTAATGCAATTTGGTCCCCAAGTTTTGCTTTATCAAATTTTGGCATTATTTCCTCTTTCTCTATGCCATTACATCCACAATTTGTTATTTAGCGTAGTTCCATGCTCGATTCGCCATTTGGGTCAGCTTTCGAATAATTTCATTTTAGTCCCTAAACTTTCATTCTCTTCCCTTTTGGTCATTTTTCGCACGTTTTCGCACACTTTTCATTTCATCCATCAATGTAGTCCTACAAATGTAAATTATATCGAATTAAGCCACATTTCAATATATCTCTCTACAATAGTCCATATTTTATGGCCTAAATAAGTGCGCAAAACGCCCTAATCAGTGTGCATGTAATTCGGTCAAATATTTACCTTTATTTGGGCCGGTGAATATTCACAAGAATTACAAACATACAGCCTTCCAAATATTCCAAATAAATTAATCTAGACAATACGGGTTACTTTGGTAACATATTGTTTCAATTAATTTATTTAGGAAAATTAGTAATCCAAAAGAAATTTATTTTAATACCAAGATTTGAATTATAATTGTTAATTCCTAATTCTTTTAATTTTATTTTATTTTGAACTTAAAAAAATGAAACAGTAAATAGGTTCTACAACGCCCAGTAGAATCCAGGCTCAGCAGCTGTCGGTGAGCCTTCGTCCCATCGCACCGCCTCGTGCTATAATGTTGGAAAATTTACCAAAAAAACCATATTTTGAAATCTACGGTTTGAAATTCACATCCCATATTTTTTAGAAAACCTAATTATAAATTTCAACTCTAAAATTCTTCATTTAATCTCAATATTTTAACATGGATGAGCTCTGATACAACTTGTTGAAATTTTTATGAATCTTAAATTTTATAAACTTTACATAATTGCCAAAATCTGCATGTCAAATCACCAAGAAAATTAATTAATGAGGAACATATCTTGATCCATTGATTTGTATTTTGAATCTTGAATTTGGATATTTAAATCTTAATTTTTTGTTCTTCAATTTAATTTCTCCAATTCTTCTTCTTGATTATTGATTGTAATTCTTAATTTTTGATTGTGGGTTTTTTGAATCTTCCTCTTCAATATGATTTCTCTATTAATACTTGTGTTGTTTGGATGACAGAAAGAATGAGAAAATTGCACATGAATTGGAGACAATAACCTTATATATAGTTTTCATATGTATTCGGCCAACATGATAAATTAAATAATTTCCCAACATTTGCTTCATCTACAAGCTTTCATATCCTTATCTTGATTTTTCATTTTTGGGATATTTCATTGGTCTCGTCACTAGATTTTTTGTAGGTTGGCTTGCGCTTATGAAAGCATAGCAGTTTTTTCTCTTTTTGCTATGATTAATGTAATGTCTTTTATTGGTATACGTAGTTAGGTTTCTACTCCTAATGTATGGTTCATACCTAGATTCTACCTTTTAGTAAAAAGTACTCCACAGAAGTATTCTACAAGTATAAAATCAATACCTGTTTCAATAGCTCCTAAAACTGACACAACCACCATAAGCTATCCTTCGAAATGATTAATTGATATTGTTGTATAGTATGATCTTGGTTTTAGAAACATATGTTCAACGTTCATTTAACATAATCTCAAAATAATCAACTTAGAAATTCACGATTACTATCTTGATTATTGTGCTCAAATAATATTAAGATTTCAACAAGTGTCAAAATAGTTAAAGTAGCATAAACTAGTCCCAATTTATGAACCAAAATAAATTCCAAATGATATAGGATTAGCCGGTAAGGATATTTAACTCATACACACATACAAAAAGACTTTTATTTTGATTTTTTTATTTTTTATAAAAGCAGTAAACTTAGCATACCATCATTGAAATAAATCACAATAGATATAATATTATACTAAAAAGTAAAAAGAATAGGAACACTCGGTTTCCACGACAAACCTAAATTATATATTGCCATGAGTATATGTACATACGTATCAAAAGATAATAAAGAAAACTAAATAGGGATCTAGAAACTGTAAGTGTTATACCCTAGGTCCAATCAATTTTGGATATAAACAATTTTAATATATATAATCGATGCATATTTATGGCAAGATCTATTATTTAATTGAATTAATATTCTAATAAATTAAATAATAGAATCTGTAGATTCAAGGTTTGGTGATTTGTTAATTAAAGGGAGTTGTGATTATTAGATACAAATTACATATGAATGAATCTTAAATCATTCGTGATCGTATATAATAACGAGATACGAATATCGTTATTACGAATAGACCATCGCGTGTGACATTTCTTATTTGTGAAGTAAGTAACTGATCTCACAAGCTAAAGTATGGTGACACTTGAATGAACATGTTGATATTTTGTTATATAACAAAGCATTGGAGACCTGATGGGAGATTCTACATGGATAACTATATGAGTATCAATGGTTAATATATAATGTTCAATAGTGAAATTGGTCTTTTGACTTGAGGTGATCATAGTGCCTTATATGAGGACAGTCATACTTTGGTGATACTGGAAGCTGCGCTACGAAGGGGTACTAATACCTCATTGTTCGGGTATGTCAAGAATTATATGAAGGTAGTGAATGATCAATAGATGATTTGTCACTTTTAGATAATAAGAGATTATGATCTACATTTTATTGAGTTAAGTTGATAATGAAATTCTTGGCCAAAGTGTACTCATAAGTTGAAAAGGAGTTTTCGATTTATATTGACTTAATATTGGGATGAAAGATATGATCGATAATTGAGATTGACACATATCCATATCTCATAATTGATCGGATTATATCGACGAACGGATTATAGTTTCTCGATAAACGAACAAATTTAATTTTATCATACCACGTGACATTTCCTGTCACATGTATTACCATGACACATTCCTAGATGTCAATTTGGGACGACGAATGTGAATTAATGATAAATCAAAAATGATATTTAATTTATCAATTTTGATTCAAAATAATAATTCACGTCGTTAAGGTATCGTGATCAGGAACCTGATGTGTTATACACAAAAGAAGAACCAGAAGAATGAGATTATTAATTAATTAACAAGCGTTGTACAATTAATTAATTGGTTGCTTGTTAACATGCTTGAATTAATTAATTCATGAATCAAATTTAATTAATTGGATTCATTAATTATTAGATCAGATTAAGTTTAAGAGACGAGCCAAACGCACTTGAACTTATATTAATAAGCCATTAGAATTTTAGAAAAGAACATAACATAATCCATTATGTTGTTAGAAAAGGAAAAAGGAAACTCTAATTTTCTCATTCTTGTTCCCTGTGTTGATTTTCATTAGAAACTGGACAATTGGACAGCTGTGGATTGCAGATCATGATTATTCGTGTTCCAAGATCAACAAAAGAGTTGGCAGAATTTACGAAAGGTACAATTTTTATAACAATTTCTATCTAAACACAAAGCAGATCCTTGGTGGGAATTAAAAAATAATTTATTTTCTGCTGTGTACATTGAGTAAATTCCCAACAGAAACTCGCAGAGGGTGTATCGGTGGGAGGAAGTTTCAACAAAAGTAGACATTTGGAATTCGGGAATTCGATAGAATTACTATCCGTCCGGGCCACAACTTCTATTGTGTAAATATGTTGTTGGAGCGGTTTTGGTACTCCGTAGATAGAAACAAAGTATCCCACCATCATCAACGTGACTACGAGGGCCCGGAGATTATTTGGTTGCCTTTTCCTTTTCCTTCTTTGTTACCAACGAGACTTTTCACTTTGCTGCTTTTGTATCCACAAAGAAGATCAAAATGTGAACATTAAAGATACAATATTTTCATTTATTCTAGATAATTGACAAAGTATAAGAACTGGGGAATGTAATAGAGGATGTAGTCTTGCCATGCATGGAATGCTTTGTATGTGTGCAATGTAATGACACTTCAACATAAATGCAAATGTGATCACATGAGGACAGAATGGAGTGGATTAAGCATTCAATCGAACACCATACGATTGTGAAAAAATTACCCTAACAACAAATGCTATGGATGATCTAATGAAACCCATTTTTTTCAGCCTTTAATCATAAAACACAACCATTTAACACTCTAAAAGCAAGAAAAACTACCTAAGCATATTATCTACAAAGAAAGTAAGTAAAAGGGCTAGAAATTGGATTGCCTCCTGCTAAGCGCTTGTTTAGAGTCGTTAGTTTGACTTCGTAGTTTTGGTTACTTGTGGTGGCTCGAAAAGGGTTGTGTCAACCTTACACTACTTGCAATTGTCGGTGTTGCAAACTTTCTTCTTTGCCCTCTAGATTTTGGAATCTTCTTTTTCATCTTTAAGTACTTCAACAAGTCCACGAATTCTCTTTCTATGGGCAACATTCATAATTAGGCTTATGTTTACTATCAATCCTCTTGTGTTCTTTGAGGTCACATGGTTACTCAAATTTAGCATACATGTTGAATGTTTCTCTTTCATCTTCCGCTTTCAAGATCATCTCACCTTTTTCTATGTCAATTAAAGTTCAACCTGTCGCTAGGAATTGTCAATCCAAAATCATCGACATATCCCGATCTTTCTCTATATCAAGTATGATGAAATCTAAAAAACCATTTAAATGGAGATTTAGGTGAAGAATTATACATGGAACAACTGAAAGGTTTTATACTATCTGTTAACAAAGATAAAGTATGCAAATTGGTCAAATCATTATATGGACTAAAATAACCACCTAAAAATGGCATGAGAAATTTAATAATGATATCATATCTTTTGATTTTGTGCCTAAAACGATGGTTAAGTGTGTATATACTAAGATATGGGGTAATATATTTCCTTTGCTTGATTGAATGTAGATGACATATTGATTAGAAGTAATCATATGGACGGTGTAAAAGAAACGAAGATGTTTTTATCTTCTATTGGGTACGAAGAATAGTTTTTCTATCTTCATACCATATCATAGTCAAGCAACATTAGCTCGAGCATGTAGTAAGTTTTATGATGGAACGTTAACATACGAGTCTAATACATGATTATGTAAAAAAATTAATCAAAGATTGAGGAATTTCTCTTACATATATGAGGTCAAGTGAGAATTTGGCTTATCCTTTTAAAAGGTCCTTACAAAAGAATTAGTTAGATCAACATTGACTACGATGGGACTGAAACTCCACAATTAAAACCTCTACCTTTACAAGAACCTGTCCATCATTATGAAACTAGTAATTCATATGTTCAAAGGGTATCAACATGTCATTCGGTAAGTGGATAGTTTGTAACTTACTAAATTATGCCATATCCTTATGATGCAAGTGCTGGTTGTTATGTTGGAGAATTGGGATTATAGGACTCTTAATGAATTCCACTAATTGGTACAAGTGTCTTAAAATGTTCAAAAGAAACTAAAAACTTCATTTATATGAACTTTGAGGTGTTATCACCTTAAAAGAAAGTCAGTTTTTTTCTAAAAGGTTCATGAAAACAGATAAGTACATGGCCATTAATGTGCAAAGCAAAATTTGGGTGAAACCAATAAAACTATATTGTTTTATAGAAGAGGAGATGTTGTGAGTAATGTGTCTTTACTCCTTAGTAAAAAGATATAATAATACTTCGTACAATCATCAATGAAATTAGCGAAGTATTTCTCACCACCTTTAATTTGAACATATTTCAAGTCACAAATATCTCTATGTATTAATTCTAAAGGTGCCATTTTCTTTTGAATTGAGTGAAAATGTATTTTTGTCAACTTTGCTTCAACACATGCTTCGCACTTATGATTAGTACAATTTTAAGCGTCGAAATTAAACTTTGATTCATAAGTTTACGCATAGATTTGTAATTGACATGTCTTAATCTATTATGCCATAAACAAAACAATTCGAGCATATAAGTAGAATTCAAAATTTTATTCATAATACTTTGTTTCAATACAATTGTAAGAACATTCATTTTGAACATTCCATCACATATTATCCTTTACCAACATACATATTATTCTTAGTGAGTACAAATTTATCGGATATAAATACAAGTTTAAAGTCATTTTTGCTAAGTAGAGATCCGGATACAAGATTCTTGTGAAATGTTCGATACTTGTAGGACATTGTTGAAGATAAGCTCTTTACCGGATGTCATCTACAAAGTAACTTTACCTTGTCCTTCAACTTTAAAATTTGCGGAATTTCTCATGAAAATTTGTTCTCCATTTAATTCTTTGTAGTTTGAGAACATTGTTTTGTCTACACAAATGTGACGGGTAACACCAGTATCAACTCACAATTATCTTGAATTTCCAACGTTGTTACATTTAGAAGCAACCGCTGAAAGATTCATCTCTTGTATCCCTTTAGAAATAGTGTCTCTTTCAACTATAATTTGCTTGAGAATTCTTCTTAGACTTTCAACATTCATTAGAACGATGTTCGACTTTTCCACAGTTGTAACAGTTGCCTTTAAAAAATTTTACACTCTTGGAGTTGTCTCTTCTTGGAGCATCACTAGAGATCTTACGCTTCTTGTTGACAATATTCGAATCAGTTTCAACAAAATTTGCTCCAAGTTGAACAATAGATTTTCTTTCGATTTTTCTATTGTGTTCTTCAATTCTCAAACGGACATCAATTTTTCCAAATTCATCTCATTGCATTTGTATTTGAGGTAGTTCTTGAAATCTCTCCACATAGGAGGAAGTTTCTTAATGATGACTGCAACTTGGAAGGATTCACACAATTCCATATTTTTCACATGAATGTCATGAAGTAGAACTTGTAGTTCTTGCACTTGACTAATAACGGTTTTGGAGCCTATCATCTTGTAATCAAGGAACTTTCCAACTATAAATTTCTTTGTAACAACGTCCTTCGTTTTGTATTTTTCTCCAAAGAATCCCAAACTTCATTGGCTGATTTCATAGCACTATACACTCCATAAAGTGTATTGTTCAATCTATTTAGGATGGAGTTGTTGCATGGGTAGTCCAAGTGTTTTCATGCATCCATTGCAATAATCGATTCACGATTTTTTTCCCTTCTTGTACTGCAGGAGGGTTTTCTATTAAGAACTTTGCCAAGTTCAAAATAGTGGGATAAAACATCTTTTATTGCCATCTCTTGAAGTCCACTTCTCCAAATTTCTTCGATTTTTCCCTATGTGGGATTGGAGTATTTTGAAGTGGTATAGTTAAAGATAGAACCTGGAGTATTTTGAAGTGGTATAATTAAAGATAGAACCAGATTGTTTGTTCCATTTGTTGTTTGATTTGAAGTAGTCTCAATGGTATTCATTTTTGTTACGTAAACAAAATTTTAATACAAATAAAATTCAAGAACATAATAGTACAAATTTCTATTCCAAAGATAAAGAGAACGAGGTATGATCCAACAAACAATGAACACAAAAACTTTGTCTTAAGATTATTGGGGATATAGTAAAGTTTGTTTTGAAAGTAGATAACAAAAGGCTAAGTTAACAATGTAGAAACGAAGTTAAATAAAATACAAATAGTAGAAATGAAGAAGAAGAAGAAGAAGAAGAAGAAATGGATAAAATGATCAGAGGCAAGTGAAAACACTTTTTCGTTAAGACAAAATTGCCCTACAACGGTGTTAATGAATTACAATATTTGTTTCTCAAGATACAACATATACAATTTGTGGTAAAAGCATTTTAAACCACAAATAACAGCGAACTCGAACAAAATTCTTCCCTCTACAAAAAAGTGATTTTTGGAATGAGTTTTGGAGTTTTTTTGCAATAATTTTTGATATAATACTCAATGTAAATGATATGGGGTGTATAATGGACGTCCAATGAGTCCTATTTATAGAAGATGAGAGGTTGTGAGCCCTAAACTCAACAACCTTCACGTAGGGAAGCATCCATTGCTGTCACCAACCTGTTGTTGGCCTCTCGCTCGAGTACAGTGACACATGTTCATCAGAAACTCTGTCGCTCGTCTGTCGCTCGAGCGATAGTCTCATCGCCCGAGAATTAGGTGAGCGATGGAGTTAAGAGAAATTTCCCGACCAGTTTTTTCTCTTTTCTTTCCAACTTTGTACCACAATTTCTCATTCATTCGGAATTGATATTGAGATTTCAAATATACCACGACGATTTACTCGATAAGTAGAACAAGTTAATCTATTTATATTTATAATTTGACTATTGGAACAAGTTCGAATATTTGGTCAAAATTGACACAAAGTCACTTTTTAAAGTTGTCTACTAAACTAAATTTTCATTCTCTAAACCATATCGGATCAAATCCAAATATTTAGCCAAAGTTTACTCAAAGTCATTTTTCAAGTTTTATACTAAACTAAGTTTTCCAATCTTTAAAACAAATTCCAACACAATTCTTAAAGGTTCTTGGTCTATAACTTTAGTTTGGAACCCTTAAATTTATGTACCCAATGACCTAGCTATTCAAATTTCTTATTATAATTGTAAAAAAAACTATATTTGCAATTTTTTTCCTGAACAAATGTTCATAGAAAAGGGGAATAAATATTAGGAGATTGTTTGTCTCGAGGTGATCTAGTCGAGCCTCAAATATGCGAACCGCGTCACCTGTTACACCATTATGATTTGGATGTGTTGATAAAAACATTACTAGCATAATTTTAAAAAAAATTGGTACCTTTTGACCAAAATGAAAGATTTTTTTCTTCTACTTAATCAACCAGTTGAGAGATGAAAGCCTGTTTCTTTTAACTTGTGACACAAGTTATTCCTATACAGTTGCCTCCTATTTGGAACAGAATCTGATTTAATAAAATATGTGATTTCCTAATCACCATTGTCACTATTATTTCCATCACAATATTGTCACATTTCTTTTTATTCTCCATATGTATCCATGTTCTTGGCTTATTTTTCACATGATTCGATTGTTTCAATATTATTTAAAAAAATGAAATTTGCTGCAATTTTTATCAATACTCCAAATGTGGGTAAATGTCCCGATAGTACTCTGGAATTAATTTAATGATGATCTTACAAATTAAGATATTTTTTTATTTGAATAAGATTGTTAGAGATAGAAATCTTTTAATGCTATATACGTGACAAATTAAGATATACATGCACTGAAGTTACATAGAAAATATCAATAAATGATCAAAATGATCTGGTGTTTAGATATGAGGATCATGCTGGTATTTATTTCTATGATTCAGTCAATATATGAAAATAATAGGAGTTTATTGAGTTAAATGTTTCAATAATTACTCAACTTTTATCATGGTCATACTTTATTTACTAAACTTCAAAGTATTTCACAGTGCTTACTGAACATTACGTGTTTGTGTTCCATCTATCATCCGTCACAATTTGTTCCCCTCATCGTTCACATGTCAAATGGAAATTTCACGTGACAATTTACGATTTTTCAAAAAATTACAACTCAATCAAACTATCCAAGTAAAATATTTCATTACTCACCCAACTTACTCTATGATCATGGTTTATTGATCAAATTTTAAAATGCTTCCCAATGATTACTCATCTTTGAGAGCTGTACTCCATCCATCACTTGTTAGATTCCATTCCTTTCGTTGCTAACGTGTCACATAAAAATCCATATGGCTAGTTACACGCATTAAATAAAATTATGAGTAATGCTATTTATTATTGTAATGATAGAATATCGGTGATGTAATAATCCATTATCTCACGCATTTCACTCTCTCATGAAAATTGAACTGTCAAATCTTATTATTCCAAATAAATTGTCACATCACCGATATTTCATCATTAAAATGATAAATAATATTATTCTAAAATTATAACTCAGCCTAACCATCCAACTCTCCGAAATCACCATATGTGAAATACGACTTTCACAACTCCATAAACTTCTTTGAACCCAATTGTTCATCTCCAATTTTAGCCCCAAAAAACCTTAACGCCCAATTCACTCAGCTTACCCACGTACAACTAAATTGTGTAATAAGACATGACCGATTGTTGAGAAGGCAGTGGGAAGCTACTACTAATTATAAAACACTATCCCCTCAATTGGACCACATGTCCAACTTTCTCTAATTCGAATCTTTCATTTTTTTTCACGTCCAACCATTTGAGGAAGAAAAATGTCATCGAGCTTTGTGAATGGTGTACGGTCGGAATTCCTTTTGGGTCATGTTCGAGTTTGTTGTTCTTCGTTCCTCAATCTGACCATATTTTGATGACATTTTCTTCCTTAAATGATCAGACACACACCTACAGAAATGAAAGATTGGGATTGGAGAGACGCAATGCAAATGGTGCAATTGGGAGATATGGCTTTATAGGTAGTAGCTTCTCGCATTCTTCTCAATAATCGGTCTTCTCTCTGTACACAATTTTTCTGTACGTGGGTGAGATGAGTGAATTTGGGGCTATGATTTTTTGGGGTTGAAATTGGGGATGAACTATTTGGGCTTAAAGAAGTTTATATGATTGCGTTTCACATGACAGTTTTGGTGAGTTGGATGATTTAGTTGAGTTATAATTTTTTAACGTCCGTAACAAGTCACGTGAGATTTTTATATGACACATTGGCGGATAATGAATAGAGTGCAACTCTCAAATATGAGTGACCATTGAAAAGCATTTTGAAGTTTAATGAAATATTTTACTTAGATAGTTTGACTGAGTTATAATTTGTTTAATGGATATAATTTGCCATGTGAGATTTTTGACACATTAGCGATGAGATGTACGAAATTTGACAGATGATGGATGTAGTGTAAACGGGTAAAGTTCGATTAACATTGTGAAACACTTGGAAGTTTAAAAGTTGGGTAAGTATTGAAACATTTAACTTAAATTTATTAGATTAACTGAGAACACTTCTACAACACGAACTTTCAACAACTATAACTATGATGTGCTAATGTCAGTACATGAATAAATTAAAATGAACACCAAATAATATAAATACTTTGTGAAACAAATACAAAAAGAATATAAAATATTTGTTCATATAATAAAATCTTCAATCCCTTTTCAAGAATCTTTTCTAAGAAATTTCTGCTATTCCATTGTTGCTCTTCTGGTTGCTGATTCACTTATTATTAGATTTCTTTGTAGGGCCAATTTAGAGAGATTCAATAATTTGGTTCACATGCATGCATCATGTATTCATATGGACAAGAGCATGTATATACATACACTGTACACGTGTCACCTATCCTTTCACTGAGAGAAAAAAAATATTTTTCAATTAAAGACAACAGAATATAAATTAATTTCTTGGGGTTTTCATTTTCTTCTTGCACGTGGGCACACTAAAAGGACTCTAGCCTAATAGGTAATACCCCACATCAAATAGGTTCATAAGAAATTTAATTCATATATCTTGATGGCCCTCCTCTTGATTAATTGTTCAAATCCTTAGCTGTCCATCATTGAAGTTTGTCTTGAATTATTGCATCTTTTCCTTTCAATCGTACTAGGAATTGTATTTTTCTCTCTGTAATATAAAAAAAATTGTAAAAAGGCACCTACCTAAATTTAAGATTCTCGAAAGAGAGGTAAAATTATCGGTAATTGAAAATTAATTAGTATAAAATTGTCTTGTAAAAACATTTGAATCATATATTTTATGACGACAATAATGAAGGTGCAAGATCAAATGACCACGTTACACATGCATCGATTTGTTATATCCACTTATCGGCAATGTTTTGTGCTATGGTAGGGGAATTAAATTCATTTTTTTTTAATTGAGAAAACAAATAAAAGTTAGAAAACAACCGAAACATTGAAATTGTTTTCCTTTTATACCTCTTTTTAAGTATATATCAGCATTATAATGTGTGGCACTGGGGACTCCTTCTTCTGTTCACCCCACAAGTAGTAAAAGTTATGCCCCACAGTGCGCGTCACTTGGTATCCACAAACTAAAATTTGCACTCTTTTTGGAAATTTTCTAATCTCCAATGAGTTAGCTATAATCCAAATTCCTTAGGTTTAGTGGGAAATTCTTGATAATGCCAGTGTTTTTCAAGAAAATTACAGGATATTGAGTTACGAGCCTCTAGGTTTATAATTTTTTAACGGACTTAATGATCGACCATCAGAGAAAAAATATGGGACGTAAGAAAGCGATACTCATGGTAATTAGTTGATATAATTCTCTAGTAACACCAATACTTTTTTGTATAAATGTCAAAGGGAGACAACTATGATTAATTTTCATGGCATTTTTGCTGAGATAGAATTGACTTAAAGACCAAAAGGTGAAAACTATACATCCCCATCTGTAGGAGACAATGATAGACCTCCATTTCAAGAGAAAATTAATGATTTCTTGAAGAAAAGCATTTTAAGGGCTTCTCATTCATTGTACATTTTGGATAGGGTCAGTACTGAAAGAGATAGGTGGTGTACCTGAGTTAAAAAGTTTCAGATAGTCACTGTCTTGAAATGATTTTCTTAGGTTGTATTAGATAGATATTTCAGGTGTTTACCAACTGTAAAACCCAAAAAGTAACAAGACTTTTGACTATTCAACGCGTTCCTTCGCATGTAGTCTGTAACGTCTCATTTTTGTTATCAAAGTCTAATACTTGCACAATTTCTATACATGGGAGTTGATACATCGTGCACGTGGACTGCCATCTGCTATAATACGTTGAACAACTTGAATTAAAAACTTAAACAGTGACAAGTTCATTTATTTTAAAACCCGTAAGAATAAATGAAAACTCTATGGATTGAACTTCGAGGAGAAAACTAAACAAGACTTAAATTTTTCATAAACCATACACCAATAGATGAACCGAAATTGAAACAGGAACAAGTTCTTCTATCAATATATTGGTATCAGGAAGCTGAGTTCCTCGTTTTTTGCTTCTCACTTTGATCAATTAGCAATAATTTTTTTGTGGACTTCTGGAAAGTTTCACGCAGCTTAGCAAGGAAATTTTGAATCATGAGTAGAGGACCCTTTACATGTAAGACCTATTGTTCGTGCAATTCAGGATTCTCATTTTGGTCAACCGGCTGTGGAAGCTTTTAATCGAGGGGTGATCTCGGCCCGGTGAATATCGCTTACTCGGTTTTTTACAAAATAAGAACAAAACTCTATATAACCACACGCGTGTTGAATTAGCAGCCTTTGTGGAGTTGAAAAATAACCTAAGAAAACTGTCCAAACGAGGCAGGAAGCATTTGAAAATGTTTGCTGTATATTTCTGCAGATTGTAATGGTTTTTGCAGCTGATTTGAATGCCAATTATCAGAACTGACTGAATCTTCCGCTGCAAAATGTGTTTGATTCTGAATAGAATTGTCCAGTAAAACTGAAGTCTGGAGATACTCATTCCACTTTATATCTTGTGGAATATCATCTTCTGATGCATGAATATGAGTTTCTAATTTCTCTGATTTTCCCCATGGAAAAATATTATTCTCAAAGAAATCCATATTCTGAAACTTGTTTACACCGAAAGGGCTTATGGAATTATCTGAAGGCGGATTCATGGTAGGCCTTATACGCGTTGATGGCGCAAGAATCAAGGGGAGAACTGAAGACGACCTTGGGGTGATCTCATAGTTGGTATGGGGTGGAGTCGATGGGTTCGTAGCCATTGAAGAAGTGGTGGAATTTGAATTGAAGTACAAATTTGTTGTGTTGGGACCATAACTTATGTGCTGGAAAGAGAGAAGCCCTGACAAATCAGAATTCCTACAACTGGTGGTTGAGGTTTCATGGCTAGCAACGAACCTGTTAAGGAAGAATTCATGGTCCAAGCCAACAGAAGATGGATTTCCTTTTTCTGATGCAATTCCGAGGTCATCACAATTCTTGGATTCCACAAAAGCCAGTTCATTGGAGCCGTCTGATATTTTCTGATCATGATTATTATTCTTGATGCTGCTTGCAGATGGTTTTTCTTCATAATTATCAACTTCAGAAAGTGGTTTGTGTGTATTAGGGTCAATCCCTTGTTGCTTCAGTTTTTTCTTAATGGAAGAATTCCAAAGATTTTTTATTTCATTATCTGTTCTTCCTGGCAATTGCGCTGCAATCTGAGACCACCTGATGGTTAAAAAAAAACAACACTCTCGTGGTCACTAAAAACGACATGTTTGATACACAGTAATGGAATAGGAATAGACAATATACTGAGACCATAATGTCCAGTATACCTGAGGGAACATTCCGGTCTATGATTGTAATGGTGCTGGAAATACAATTGAATTACCTGTTGCCAAGAACTGCATGTAGTTCAATTATCAATTTTTCTTCCTCCTGCGAAAATGTCCCTCTTTTCAAATCAGGCCTCAAGTAATTGATCCACCTTAATCTGCAGCTCTTTCCACATCTTTGAAGACCTTCACAAAATATCAAAAAATATTAGAAAAATTAACAGAAGGGTTTTAATTGATTAGCTTAAAATGGCTCTCTTTTTTAGGAAAATCGACTGGAGTTCTTTTGGTTAAATTGGGCTCTTTCTAGTGGTTAGTCTTAAAAGTTCAAATATGGAACTCCTGAGGCAGGATACTTAACACGTTAGCTAAAATGATTAATGATTAACGAATATACACTTGCCAGCTAGTTTGGGAACTGAGCTCCAGCAGCCATGTCCATATTTTGTTATGTGGTGTATAAGTTTCTCATCTTCCTCTGGAGACCAAAGCCCTTTTCTTAACTTCTGCTTATAACAGCAAGAATGCCTCCCCATGTGCAGTGCAATGCTGGCAATCACAAAAACAAAAGGATTGACAAAATTCTTTGTAGAAATACTAGCCCAACTGCCAGCGGAGAGAAAATTGTGGAGAGAGAAAGAGGAGAGAGGTAGAGAGTTCTTGCAAAATGAGATGGCAATATGGAATCAAATTAATATATAGAGGAGCTTTAAAAAGAAGGTCACATTCAGACTTCAGGAACTCATTCCATTTGCAGTTATAAATTAATCAAAGTTTTAAGTAATGTATGAATTGGGATTACTTTTTTACGAAAAATATTTACCATTTTATATATGTTTTATCAAAAGGGTTGAGAAAATGATGAGAATAATAATAATGAGATTGACAGTTTGGTGGGGTATAATGACAGATATTTATTTATTTTGATGAAATCAGTCCACACATTATAATCAAGTTTTATATGAGATTAAGACCTTTTGAGTTTGCATTAAGCTTTAAGAAACACCTCATATGGCTCAAATTTTATGCCAATGAGATTCCCCACAAAAGTAGGTAAAATATTAATTTCCCATGATTAGTTATGTCTAGCAATTAACTGGTGATTAATTAAGTAGATTATTTAGAGTTAGACACCCTCTTGTCCTTAAATACAAACTTGAATACTCTATTCTTTAATAAACATTATGCCAGCTGGTTTTGTAATTTTTTTTTTTTAATTATAAAAAATCATCTCAATGAAGAACTATATTACCATATTTTCTTTAGACCACCAAGTTTCTTGTCATTCATATTCTTTTATTTATATGTTGTATCTTTAATACGTTGTATTAGACGTGATAATTGACATATTCTATTGTATATTTTGCCACTTGTTATTATTTTTTCTATTCGATCTATGTACCAAATATGCATTTAAAATACTATTTGACTCAATTTATTTACCTTCTCTAGGGGTGAATTTTTTCTTCAAACCTCCTAGATTGGACAAGCTAGTTCGTTACGTATGTTCAAGTTAAAATTAACTCATCTGATTTTTAAAACTATATATGAACTATAAAGTTCTCGTCCGGTTTTTGGTTCTAAGTAAATTAACTTGATTTATAGTCTTACATAAATTGATACACTTTTGCAATGTGAAACACAAAGCATGAAAATAAAACCATAAAATGTATACAATAGTTTACTGTTTACAATTTTTTCTAAAGCATAAAAGGAACGATTTCATGTTAAATTCTCCTTGTCACCCAGTTCCATCCAGCTCTCATTCAATTGAACCAACCCAAACCATGTCTACCCTTATTCCATAACAGACTTTATCTTGGATTTTTACTCTTTTTCAATTTACATGACAGCATTCTACCAACTAACCAATCCTCTGATATAATAGAATAATCAAATGAAATTAGTAAATAAAATAAAATATGAAATTCTCGATTATCCATTATCCATGATTGATATCAAGATTTATTTATTATACTATTTTTCCAAGAAAGAAAAAAGTCCAACCTGTCTATGATTCTATCTGAGTTCGAACAAAAATGATTGAAGTAAATTTGCTTATAAAACCACAACCGACAATACAATAATGCACTTGTCTGCTTTTACATTCACAAACGTATATTTGCCACTCGAATACTGATAAAAAATTTCAACAATCTAAAAATTTAAAAATATTAAATTAAAGAATATATATATTAATTATTGCCCTTTAAAATTAATGGGCTCTCAAGAAAATATAAAATTCCTAAATAAGAATCTTTTTGTACCGTTCATGACTAGTTTAGATAGAAAGATACAAAAAATATATAAAAATAGAGGTGATTTTTATTTAATCATTTACTTTAAAGAAGACTAAGAAAAATGGTGCGTGTCCAATTATATTATAGGGTTTTTTTTTTTTAGTGCTTTTCATGTGGTGACTCATAACCTAAATGGTTTAGCACTTTCAGAGTTAATTTGAGGGGAAAAAAGAAATTCATGTTTTTACGAGCTGATTCAGATTCAATTATAAATATGTGATTTCAATTAAATAACGAGTATTTTATTTCAATTTTCACTTCATTAAATAGAAACTCGCTGCTTTGCTTACATTCTAACATGACAATACACGTGGTCTCTCTTGCAAGAGAAGCTGGTGAAAACAACCAGTTATATACCACGAAAGATATATAAAAGTAAAATAGAAATAAAAGAAGGAAAAAATCAAAAAAAAAAAGGTAAATTAAAAAGTCACTAGATTCAAATTCCATAATAACAGTTGATATATATTAATTTTTTTAGTTTGCTGTTTAAAATCTTACCGGTTTGATTCTTTTTTTTTTTTTAATCGAATTTAGTTGTATCTAATTTAACATAGATATATAAAAGCACATACGAATCTTGTGCGTATAAAGTTGTATGTTTATGGGTTACACATAACGATTATTAGAAACTCCGATTTGGTTTAAATTTTAGAGAATACAATGAAGGTAAGGTAACCTCTTCCACGTCTTATATACTTAGATATATGAGTTTTATTTATTTTTGTAATTTTATCAAGGTTTGAGATTTGCTGAGGTTCTTGAATCTTATTATTTGTAATTAAAGCTGGGATATTATTTGTATTAATTAAAGATTATAGCATATATCTGTTCAGCATGTTAGTGCTTGTCTTGTGGCGTCTCAATCAAGCTAAATGGCTTAAAATTAATTTGAGAGAGAAAAAAAAATATAAAATTGGTGTTGTAATTTAATAGTAATATTATTATGTAATTGCTTGTGATCTTTCGTTTTGTGACAATATGAAGGTTCCTTGAAAATATGCCCCACAAGAAGATACATATAATCTCAAGTCAACAATGGATAAAAAGATACTTATTCCCTTTGTTTTACATTGCTTCGCAAGTTCAATAATATTCCTTGCTTGGTTGTAGTTCCCATTTTAATCAAGCAGTCAAATGAAATTTTGTAGAATTTTTATTTATTTTTTTGAAGGGTTGTGGAGAAGACTTGGGGATGCCATGAAAAATAGTCAAAAAGTATTGTTCTCTAAAAATTATGTGATTTTTTTTCATATATACCTATAGCATAATTTTTTTTTAAAATACCTTACTTTTTATTTTTCAATATGTATTTAATTTACAAACTGTAATAAATACTACAAAATCCTTGTTCATGTATGTATTCCATATTACTAATTATCAATTAATTAACATTAACATTCATATTCATTTAATTACTATTAATTAGAATTTCACATTCATATTCATATTCATGTCCATATTTTTTAATTCTCAATTAATTAACATTCACATTCATTTAGTTAATATTAATTAAAATTTAGAATGAAATTCATTATTTACGTCTATATATGCTAATTAGCATCCATTTATATTTAATTTAAAATTAAATTATATTCATTTAGTATAAATGATTTAACATTTATTGTCATGTATATATTCATTGGTATTAATTTTAAATTATTTAACATTTACATTAATTTATTTATCCCATTTGTCATTCATCTTCATTATGCATTTGTTATAATTCTAGTACTCATTCAAGTATGCATTTTACTATTTACGTGCATGCATAATAATCAATATTTATTTTTAGGAATTTACATTTTTCTCATATTTAGATCAAATGGGTAAATGGAACATCAAATATTACTTTTATAATATTTATATAAAACATTTTTAAAATAACGTGCATCGCACGTTGAACGGTATTGCTATGTTGAATGTTATTGCTAAAAGACATAATGTTAAAAGGTCAATGAGAAACATTTTACAAATTATGAAGCTACTAGAAAGATGAACCGTTTTGCACGATCGCGTTCAACTTTATTGCTAAAAGATATAATGTTAAAAGGTCAATGTGAAACATTTGACAAATTATGAAGCTACTAGAAAGATGAACCGTTTTGCACGATCAATCACTTGGAAATTGCTGCATTTGTCCATAAATACAGCCTTTTACAAGGACAAATAATTGTGGCTAAGAAGAAATAACAGCTGAAATTCTATGTTGACTAGTTTAAGGAAAAGCATAACTGTACTTGTTAGTTTCTTAGGATAATATTCTACATTTCTCCTTTGCATAAAAAAATTATGTTAAATTCTGATATTTACTGATAAGCATATCGATCTTAGTCGAAAATGTTACAATAGAGATGGTATATCAAAATCAATACTAAGTGAAGTAGTTGCTAACAAATTAATGGATCACCATTGACGTTTTAATAGATCAAATGATAAATGAATAAAGTGATGAAAAATTATTCGATCCAAAACTCAGGTTGTCTTTACCAACGTAATATTGAGGCTGTACCCTTGCCTGGTTCGGGTTCTCGAGAGGTCCATTCCCACCATGCTCATGAGTAAGTGTTAAGGGCCGCAACTTTGCTTAAACTCCTTAATCCAGTCGCAGCCGCAGTTTGTCCAACTTCGACTGCACATTGTAAATATTAGTCTAATTTGAGTTGTAATTTCCATTCCATATAATAGTTTACTTCAATTGTAAAATAGCTATGATATTGGTAAATGTTTAGTATGATTCTTCGTTATTTAAACGTCTACTCATATCACTTATATTTTTTGTTCCGAATACTATTATAGGAGGTATTAGTCTTTCAACTAAT
>CAIGRB010043672.1:28509-40987 GCA_903798255.1 Fraxinus quadrangulata
TGAGACGCTGCGGTTTGAAGGCCGTCCATCTGAGGAACTAATGCTCAAAGGGGCATAGGGTGAAGGTTGGTGTCGAAGGCAGTAAGTACGAGTCACTGCGGGTTTGAGAATGTCCGTCTATTTGGAGGTGGTGCCGTTGTTATTCTTGCAATGAGACGAATGCATGTTGATGTGAAACTCACTTCTCGTTACAACGACGTAAGCGAATTCGAATGGGAGAGAATGTCACGCGGTGAGAATACTTATTTCCCCATTCGCCACGGTAAGCACGCTAACAGTTAGGCGGTGACCTATTTTACTAAAGAGTGCACGAATGATATGATCATATGCAAGTATTCTCCCTAACATCCTACTCATAGCATCGTGTGTGCCAATTGTTCGAACTTGCCGACCTAAGAATGAGGGGAATGCGGCCTTGAGGCGTAGTACCTCGGGGAGCTAAACCTGTGGTTCGTGAAACTAGGGCATATGTTCATGCATATATTTTCGTACTCAAATAAGTGAAAAATAATTTTGAAATACCCCCACATTAAGTTGGAAGTAATCCAAACTAGGGTTGGTAGAATATTTGTGCATTTCTATAAGAAGATTGATGATCTGGGTTCATGTACGGAGGAAGAATAATACTACAAGTTTTAAGGAAATAAAAGATGTGGTCCCAATTTTTCAATAGCCACATTGTTGGGATATATGCCCAAAAGTATAAGGATATTATCATAATAAGATAAACATTTCAAATTTCATGAAATTAATAATATGATTTTATTTATTTCTATAAAGGGAGTTTAATCACATCTTGAGCATTTGTATTAAGTGTTTTCTGATTGACGAGTGAAACACAAAATATGATGGTTAGTATAGAAGACACTATTTGTTACATTAAATGTGAAATTAATTGTTTATAACCATAGAGTAAGAAGCCGACACTATTATTTTAAGGTTGTAACATTTGTTACTAGGTATCCAACTTGTCTTAACCGTGGCGATGGATTCTTAGAAGTAGTGACACTAGCATATTTTGGTATATCCGAAAGTATATTGGACGTGATCATTTTGTATAAATGTTTAATTCTATGCATGGCAGTACTATTAAGAATAAAACTCTACATTGAGTTCTTTATGATTTACCTTAATCCACTAAAGATTCATAATTGCTATTTATAAATTTTGGTTCTTTAGAAAGTTCTTTACTGGAATCAATACTTTCAGCCACATTCACAGCATAAGCAACCAAATCGCCTCACCGTACCTCAGTGGATATTTAATAACTCTTTTGGACCTATATTTAATAATAGAATACTATGATACAGTTGGTGGTAGTGGCAAAACGACACTACCCTTAATTTCTAAACTATTGATTTGTAGACTCCAGTATAGATCCTAAACCAAACTCAAACTCTTCCCGTGTGTTTAATTTATGCTAATTTGTATCAATAGATTCTATGAAACCATACAAGATGTATAATTGGGCACACCTTCTCTGTCCCTCCTTCAACACAACACGGGTACATTTTCTAACTTTTATGACTCGACATTCACTAGTGAACTTGTATCCTTTTGAATTAAGAGTACTCAAGGAGATTTCGTTTCAGATTTGGAACATGTCCCACTTCACAAGTATCCTGACAGTCTTATCATACATCTTAATTATGAAATTTCCAATACCAGATATCTTACAATGTGTATCATTTCCCATTATCATAGCACCTTTGGAAACTATTTTATATGTTGAAAATCAATTCCGATTGGAACACATATAAAATGTGTAAGTTGTATCAAGAATTCAATCCTTGTAAAGTTTGGAGTCGCCTTTAGAAATAACTAGAAGTTCTCCATTATTATGACAATCTTCGGCAATGTTAGCTTCTAATAAATCTATTGGTTGTTTTCCCTTCTGATTTGAACAGCTAATTTATTTTTATTCTATAACCTATAGCAGTCAGATTTGATGTGCCTATTTTTATTGCAATAATTACAGATTTTTAACATCATGAACAATAAGACCATTTGCGTGAGCCTCATATCTAACAACATGCTGCTTCATCTTCTTCTTTGAAAACATTGCATCATATAATTTATCGATGGTGAGAGTATTAGATGGTACAAAATAGTGTATGTGAAAAACATATATGAAGAAGACAGCAAACACAACAAAATAAACCTTAAATCTTCTTTATCATACTTGACCTCCAAGGTGTTCAGATCAGCGACAATTTCTTTAAAGATGGTTATGTGATCTTCTATAGACGCGCCTTCTGTCATGCAATGAAAATACATTCACTGCTTCAAATGCAATTTACTAGTTAGAATTTTTGTTATGCATAATTGCTCCAATTTTAATAATAACACAGTGTCAATTTTCTCCTTTAAAACGTCCCAAAGAATTTGATTTGATAGATGAAGTTGAATTTGAGTTAACATCTTCGGATCCTTACTTTGTTTTTCTTCCTGTGTCCAAGTTGAAGACACATTATTAAACCCTAACAATACATCATCCAAGTGTATCTATACGAGAACAACCCTCATCTTTATCTGCCATAACAAAAGCCAATTGTTGTGATCCAAAAGTGGAATATCTAATTTCATAGATTCCATTACAGAAAATAAACCTCGCTTTGATACCAGTTTGCTAGGAATAAACGAGAATTGACAATATGAAAATATAAGAACAATAATACAAAATTTACGTGGAAACCCAACTTGGAAAAAAACTATGGGTACGGGAGGAGAAATTCACTATAATAATGGATACTTACAAAAGATTATCAGATGATTTCTATAGAAGTAATTGCTCCTAATATATATAGCACAAAGAAACGCCTAACATATGGTGGAGTCCTAATATATAATAGGCCTAACAAATAATGAAGTGTTTGAGGCTGTTTTGAAAATAAAAAAAAAACTGCCAAAATTGTGAATAGGGATTTCCCATGTAAGCCGATCCCTCGAGCAATCGTCTAGCGGTTAGCGAGCAGACTGCTCACTAAAAAAATCGCTCGAGTGGTCCGAAGGTAGACAGCGAGTGATGAATATGCGATTTTTTCTCCTTATCCATCTTCGACTTATTCAAGACTTCTTCAAGGCATACTATGAACTCCCAATAGAATTCGGGTCACAGCCGAACTCCAATAGGTGGATTGGGAACCAACGAAGTAGTACATGAATATTCGCGTTCAGAATGTGTCTATCGATTCAAATGGCTAAAGTTCCTTAGCTCAAATAACTCGATACATTGCAAACCAATTTATAAGAAGGCCAGCTTATATTATCAATTTCTTGGGATGTGTCCTTTGTATGACCGGCCTGGTTGATATGAGGCTATATACAACGACAGAGGGTGGCCAAGATCTCCACGTTCGGGTAGTGACTTCTGATTTAGGTACGTAATTAAATTTAATTTTATTTAATGCCATAATTATGGAGGTTTTTAATTTCTTTTAGCTCATTGAGTTGCTGGAGTATAGTACAGGGTAGTTGGACATTGTTAGGTTTTGTGACAAAAATTATATGTGATTTAGAAGTTTGTTGCATGAAGGAAACTTTTTTAATCTTGATTTAGAAGTATTTGGTTGATTGAATTCCATGTGATTTGGGATTTGATTGATTGGAAGAAGTCTAAGGTACTTGAGTTTGTAGGGTCCTAAGTCGTGGAGATCAAATTTCAATAATAATTAGGAGTTTGGTTTGAAAATGGACTCTTGGATGACAAAAAGCATGTTTTGAAATGTTAACCCGAGACCTAGCGCTCAAGCGCTAGGCACATAGCGCATGAGCGCCAAGCGTAGCGCCCAGGTGCTGTGATGTAGCGCCTAAGCACTGCACCTAGCGCTTATGCGCTGCAACAGTAACCTGATCGTGATCTTTTTATTTTGGGACTTCTTCTTCATCTTGAACTCCACAACTTTGAGATTTGGCTTCTATAAATACTTCACAAAGTATAGACACTTCATAAGGTAAAAAGAAAATACTCAAGAGAGATTATAACAATTAGATCATTATTAAATACATTATAAATAAGAGAGAATTGTTTAGATTAAATTGAGAGGATCAAGATCTTGTAAAACAATTGTTTGTTTCTTGGTAAAATAAATTCTCGTCTTTCAAAATTTTCTTGATTGTTGAGTGATCCATTAAATTTCACATTGTCCATATTTTCATCTTTAATTATTTGGCTAGTTTCTCAACAAATTATATCAAAACGTTCTTAATATCGGGTTGGTTCATAACAGACATATCGAAAATATGTTAATACTATCTTTAGTTTTTCACATGTTTTGGAATTTTCTCGACGAAGTAAAGTAAGGTTTTTTAGAGTTCGGTTGTGACATGAATTCTATTGGGAATTGGTGGTATGCCTTGAAGAAGTCAAAAAAGTATTTGGTAGTTTTTGGATTTATATTTAAACTCAAATACTTTGTTATTGGTTTTACATATTGTAATAGGAGTTCACCTTGTGTTAGACTCTTATTTGTATTAATTCTCCTTGTATGTTAAGGATTCTTCTATTATAAATGTGGTCTATTGCACATTTTATTTGATCCAAGCAGAGAGTGATCCAGGGAGGGATACAAATTAATAGAGAGAGAGAGAGAGAGAGAGAGTCGCAGATCCCAGATAATATATTGTAACTCCTTAATTTTGATATACTGTGGTTTTTCCCAATTGAGTTTCCACATAAATCTTTTGTTTGGGTTATTTTCATATTGCCATATTATCTTGTCTTTAATATTCATAACAAATTGCTCATTTTCTAACTAGTAGTATCAGAGCTATTGTCGATTTTCTAACAAGCTCCTGAAAATGAAGTTAATGAAACACCACAATGATATGGTGGTTACATTAATTGATACTATTAGGATTAGAGATATCAAAGCTCATCTATACAAATGCTTCGAGATGAAAATTTTTGGACCATTATGTTATTTCATTGGGATTGAGGTAAGGGTATCTCATACAGCTATATTTCATCTCAAAATTAAATATGCATTTGATTTGATCTCTCGCGGTGAAATGACAGTGAACGACCGATAATAAGACAATTGATACTCCACTTAAGCTCAACTCCAAGCTTTGAGCCACAAATGGAACACCTTTCTTAGATCCCACTCCAAATAGTTAGCTTGTCGGAAGTCTCATTTATTTGACTATCACTCGGTCTCACATTAGTCACGTTGTCAATTAGTTTATGCATGCACATCAATCTATTCACTATGCTGCAATTTATGGAATTTTTCCATATGTACGTGGTACGATGAATCAAGGATGACTATTCCCATATGATTCGAAACCCAATATATGCACCTATCTTTTTCAGACTTAGGAGGTGACAGTAATGATCGTCGCTCCATCACAGGGTTCTGCATTTTCTTAGATGACTCATTGATTTCTTAGAAAATAAAAAGGCGAGCAATAATAACTCATTGAAGTGTTGAAGCGGAGTACAGAGCACTAGCTGACACTACAATTGAGATGATTTGTATGCGATGATTACAAGATGATGTTGGCATTGAAAAAAATTCTCAAACTTCTTTAAATTGGTGACTCGTTCATTCATTAGAAAAGTTAGAACAAGCAATAGTGACTCATTCAAGCTTTGAAGCATAGTAGAGAGCACTAGATGACACTATATTGGAGATTATTTGGCTGCAATGATTACTTGGTGATATTGATATTGAAACTAGTTTGCAAACTTTATACTACGTCAATAAGAGTGCAATTCAGATTGCACACAATATTGCCTTTCATGAGATGGCAAAAAAATTGAAAATAGATTTTCATTTTGTTTGGTACCATGTTCATGTTGGTTCCATCTCTCTAGTCCCTCTTACAAAATCACATTCGACCAATCGATTTGAATTTTTGGTGTCTGAACTTCAGATTTTGACTCTTGAACCATCAAGATTTGAAGGGAGATGTTGACATATGTTGAGCTACATATATTTGGCCCTTTTCTGCATCATATAGCCGACACCTTTCATGAGCATAATTGAGAATCTAATATTATTATTAGTTAGTTACGTATATATTTTTGTTTGTACGTTTATCTTTTCCCCCGTTTAAAGTGTACTTTCCATATTTCCTTTCTCTAGAATTTTCCTTGTACTATTATATAATCTATTGTGATCGTGTCTTTGAAGTGAAAATACAATTGATGTCAGTTATTTCTCAAAATTTATCATTGAAATTTGATAACTTCTTATTCCTCGCAAGGATGGCCACGGGGTAGGTTGGGGTAATCATTCTTGTCCCTCATCCTATCGAATATTCTAGTGATGAAAACACCTATCAATCAATTAACAAACACAAAGTAAGTTAACTATGTAATAGATAATGGAAATAATCAAAGTAAATAAGAATCAAACTTTCTTATCAAAGCTCCAAATAATTAGCATCAAAAGTGGATGTATCAAGGCTCAGATCAAGAGCCGAAAACCACATAGTAACACCACACAAATTGAACCAAGATTACCCACTCAAAATGGACCACAAAGGCTACCCAAAACCTGATCGAAGCAACGCATAGAGGTGGAGAAATAGGGCTAAATGGGCAAGTAAACAAAGGTTAAAACGGACGGACAAAGGTACAAAATCGGTGCCCAAATGCTGGAGAAGAATAGGCGGGAGGAATAGCAAAGAAGGCAACCACAAAGGTGAAAGAGACAAGGTAGTTGCAAGGTATAAAATCAAAGAGAAAGAGGCGTAGTCGAGAGGTCTCAAGAATAGCCAAGGAAGTACCATGTGTTATGTTAAAACACAAAGGACATACACCTATATATATGTAATAATAAGAGGTCAAGTAATGAGTCGAGCCCGTTGAGTGGTCTTGGTCTTTCTTTGTAACTTGGGTACCAAGTGTATTTTTTGACTCAATAGTACTTAAGTGCATTCAATTATATATTTCCACTGAAACTAATTGAATCTAGTATCCATCATGATTATTCATTATCATCCCAATGTTTATTTGGTATCAAAATACCCAACAATCTCCATCTTGATGCCAAATATACCTACAAAAAGAAAAATAAGTTTAGTAGTCGTACAATGTGATTTCAAACAAAATTGAAATGTCAAATACATTTACCGATATTTAGACGTATAATACAACTTCTAAACTTTACAAAGGGGAGCACTTTAGTGCCTATGTCTGTAGAGTTATAGTCATAATCACTTTCTTAAATTTTATCAAATATTGAGTCACTACATCTCAAATAAAATGCATTTATATGTTTAGTGCATTCAAGAAACACAAGGTTCTTTCGCAAATGGATGCCATATTGACTAACAAAGTACTGTCACATTATCACTTAAAGCACTCAGTTCATTAAGCAAACCTCTAAAGCACAAAACTTCTTTAATAGCTTCAGTTGTAGCAATATACTTAGATTTAGTAGTTAATAAAGCAATAATATGTTGGAGTTGAGACTTCCGACTCACACAAGAATTACACAAAGTAAACATATAAGAGAAAGTAGACTTCATATTATATTTATCACTTCTATAGTAGCATCCGTGAACCAGTTTCACACCCTCCACATCATATTTATAAACTAACCCCTACATCAAAATACTCTTTAAGTACCTAAACAATGACTTGAAGGCTTTCCAATGTTTGGGACCAGAATTAGACATGTACACATTTAACACATTCACAATGAAAGCCCAATTAGGTCTAGTAAAGACCATGAGGTATATAATAGAACCAATAACGTTAGAGTAAGGCACTCCACTAATAAAATCATTTTCTTTTTCATTTGCAGACGATTGGTCTTTAAACAATATAAAATGATTTCCAAAAGGCATAGAAATAGGTTTTCAATTAAGCATGCCAATTTTTTTCAAAATTTTAAGCATATAAGAAGTTTGATGCACAAATAAGCAAGAATGAAACCATCTTTGTTAATCTCCATACCAGGTGTTCTCCTAAAATGTCCTAGGTCTTTCATGTCAAATTCTTTATTCAAATCAATTTTAATCTTGCTTACCACAGTCATATTAGGTCGAATTAACAACATGTTGTCCACTTAAAGTAACAAAGACACACACTCTTTATTAGTGCCAAGGAGCTGGTAATACAGGCAATAATCAAACTAACTTCTCTTGAAACCAATAGATAACACATATGGATCAAACTTTTATGCCACTGTTATGAAGATTGTTTTAGCCCATAAAGAAATTTATTTAAGAAACACACATGATCAAGTTTAGACTTACTTGCAAAACCTTTGGGGTGATTTATAAAAATCTATTCATCAAGATCACCGTGGAAAAATGCAATTTTGACATCAAGTTGTTCAAGTTCTGAGTCATAGTAAAAAATAAAAACAAGCATAACCCTAATAGTAGTGTACTTACAACTAGCGAAAAGATCTCATTATAATCTACCAGTTCCTTCTATATGTAACCCTTGGCTACTAACGTATCCTTATATCTCATAGGCTCACTCTCATTAGTTCCCTATTTATCTTATAGATCCACTTGCAGCCCACTATAGATTTATCATTAGATTTAGGAACTAAATCCCAAAATTGATTCTTAATATGAGAACCCATCTCTTCTCTCATGGCACTTTGCCATTCCTTGCTTTTTTAACTCCTCATAGCCTCCTCATAGGTATTTAGTTTCTTATCGACTAGTTTTTTATAACTAGTATATGCTATGATATTGTCAGACATCATATGGGTTTTCTTGTCTTATTTCCTTTCTCTATCTATAGTTAATTGATAATCGGCTAGAGGGTTTTAGTTGATAGGATTGTCCTCAACAATTTCTTGATCACCTTCTAATTCTATATTTTATTGAGTATTACTCTCCATCTCACTCGGTGTAGTAGAGATGTGGACACTCACTCGCTCTACCTCGATTGGAGACTTTTGTTTCCCATTTTTCTTCACTCTCCATGCTAGGCATCTCAGACTCATTAAAAGTCACATCTCGACTTATGATTACTTTCACACCCTTCTGACTTCTACCCTATAACCTATATCCCTTAACACCCTTAGGGTAACCTAAAAAGATGCACTCCTACCTCTAGATTCTAGTTTTTCCACATTTTGATGAGAGAAAATAGCATAGCTAAAGGTTATAAGCATAGAATAATAAGCAAATTTACCTTACCAAATCTTGTACGAAGTATCATTATTCAAGGCAACTGAAGGAGTTACATTTGTCATATAGCATTCAGTCATAACAGCTTCGTCCCAAAAAGATTTAGGCACTCCAGAACTTAACATTATACAGCTAACTTTATCAAGGTACGATTCATCCTTTTAGCAATCCCATTTTACTAGGCAGTGTAAAGCACAATCCTATGTCTAGTGATGCTAAATTCATTAAACAAATTGTCAAATTCAGCATTGTAAAATTCGAGACCATCATCGGTATGCAAATATTTCTCCTTTTTACTCGTTTGGTTCTCCTTCTTAACTTTTAAAATTTTAAAATTAGCAAAAGTTTCAGATTTATCTTTCAGGAAATAAAATCACACACATCTGGAGAAATCAATATCACCAAAAGTGAGATTGCTCCCCAGACCCTATAAATCAGTGTGAATATATTCTAACACTCTAAATGTTTTGTTTGTGTTAAATACAAATGACATCCTACAGTATTTACTAAGCTTACAATGATCGCAAAATAGCATGTCGGACGCCTAATCCTTACTAAACACGCCCTTATCGTTAAGGAACTCCTAAGTCTTCTAACACTAACGTAAGCTAACCTATTATGCCACTTCCGTGTGTGATCAGTGTCTGTGATAGTGAGATTTAAACTACTGATACCTCAACATGCTTGATGTAATCCCATTGTTCCTAGCAGCCTTAAAGGCTCTAAGTGCTCCCCTAAACTTTTTTAACATTCCATTACCAAGTGCACCAATTAAACATGTGTGCCTACCCATATGTGGAATGTACTTAATTTCGTTTAATATATGCACAAAACTACTGTCAAATTTGACAGTCAAACTACCCACACCAGTGATCTTATGTGTAACTCCATCCAATGCATCTACATGTCCATGATCAAACTCATACAAATGATCAAACCGCAATTTATTTTATGTAACATGAAAAGAAGCACCGAAATCAAGGATCCAGTCATGCATATAAGAGTTCATATATAGGTTAATTTCAATTGGTTCAGTATCTAAGAACATGTAAACCTTCCCAAGTTCATCTCTCGAGACAACAACGTTTATGTCACTGGATTCACCACCTCTCTGATCTCTCAACTTGTTTTTCTCTTTATCGCATTCATTTATGAAATGTCATAGTTTCCACAACTATAACATTTCCTCCTTTTTACCTTTTCGTGTGATTTAGATATACCTCTCCCTTTTCTCTTCCCACCATTATTTGCCCCTCTCCATCTCTAAAATGAGATATATCCCTCATTTAGTGAATCTCTCATTCTTTTCTCTCGTTTCTCTCTACTTTCATCTCCCTTTCTATACTCCTTAAGGAATCGAAGATTATATTGGATTTAAGGGTCTCCCTCCCATATTTGATTGTATTATTGACTTCCTTATAGTTATCAGGAATAACATTCAAGAGAATAATAGCTTTATATTCATTAGAAAAAATTTCACTACAATTTGTAATATCTTGAACCAATTTATTGAAAACGTCAAGATTGTCATTTAAATTTTTTGAGGGATGAATTTTGAAACGGGAAAAACTTTCAAGTAAGAAAAGGTTGTTGGGAATGGATTAAGTCAAATAAAGCTCTTCAAGCTTTTTCCAAAATATTTCACTAGAATCATGTATACCAACTTTTCACAAAACGAAATCAGATAACTGTAAGATCATAAAGGTATAAGCAAGTTCGTCAAACACATATTTGTGATCTTCAGTCACAAATGCAGAACAAGTATTATCAATTGCTTTTAAAACCTTTTGTTTTACTAAAATCCATTTCATCTATTATTGCCAAATATAAAAATCGCATTTGTCATTAAAAACTCTCAAGTCAAAATGGTGAGCAAAAATCTGAACAGATAAGACACGTAGCACATAAAATAACATTCTTAGAGGCAATCACACAAAGAAAGCCCTAGAGGTCATAGATATACTCCGATCTAAATTTTCAGGATTTTCGCGAGATTCACGATCTCAGTCTCAAAGGAATTTTCGAGCGAATAAGGTCAAATGTAACCATTTCAATCACAAATAGCTCAATAACAATATCGAATTACGCAACAATCATTAAAGCCACAAAAATGATAATATCACTATTTAGGCAAATAGTCCTAACATAATAGCATTTGGTAAGACGCAATCATGTTGGTCACCTCACATGATGACCTGAAATTGTAGAAATTTAAAGAGCTTTAGCCAATTTATCAGAGTGGACCAATATGTGGTCTGTTACTATGAAAGAAGCAAAATTAATTAAGGATTCAAGTTTTTATTGCAAAATCAGCAGACCCACGCTTCAATTGCACCACGAACACATGTTCATTTTATCGCATATTAATTCCAGCACAGGGATTGAAAAAATTAGCCACTACATGAGCCTAAAACGAGGCTGTGATACCAGTTTGTAGTGATAAAAATAAATTTCAATCAATTAACAAACACAAAGTAAGTTAAGTATTTAGTAGATAATGGAAATAAACAAAGTAATCAAGAATCAAACTTGCTTATCAAAGCTCAAAACGATTGGCACCAAAAGTGGATGGATAGAGGCTCAGATAAAGAGCCAAAAACCACATAGCAACACCACACAAATTGGACCAAGATTACCCACTCAAAATGGACCCATACACGATACCCAAAACCCTATTGAAGCTGCCTATTGAGATAACGAAACAGGGGGTGAAACAAGACAACAAACAGAGGGCAAAATGCACGGACAGAGGTACAAAACCCGTGCCCAAATGTTGGAGAAGAGTCGGCAAGAGGGGCAGTAAAGGAGGCAACTACAAAGGTGAAAGAGACAAGGTAGTTGCAAGATACAGAACAAAAAGAAATAAGCGCAACTGGGATGTCTTAAGAATAGCCATGGAAGTGCCGTATGTTGTGTCCTAATACAAAGGATACACACCTATATATATGTAATAATAATAGGTCAAGTAATGGGTAGAACTCGTTGAGTGGTCTTGGTCCTCTATTGTAACTTGGACTACTAAGTGTGATTTTCGACCCAATAGAACTTAAGTGCATTAATTATAAGTTTTCAATGAAATTAATTGAATCTAATATCCGTTCCCAATTATTCATTATCATCTCGAAGTTATTTGATATCAAAATATTCAATAGGTATTTTATCCCTTTGCCTTGATCCTATACCCTGTTAAGGCGGAGTGGTGTACCATTTACTATCCCGTTTAATTTTTGTATATGTTTTATTTTTCCTTTTATTTTTTTTTCCATATCTTTAATTGATAAAAATAGTAAATTTTGTTTTTTAATTTTTGTATGATCGAAAAGTTATATCTTAAAATGAACTTCAAGCGAGGTGGATAATGGGACGGAGATCA
>CAIGRB010043672.1:53966-67668 GCA_903798255.1 Fraxinus quadrangulata
CCCAGCCGCAGCATTGCAGCTGCCTGCTTATTGCTGGGCAGCATAAGCAGGCAGCAGCTTGCTGCTGGGCAACAGCATTGCCTGCAACGAGCAGCCTCTTATATATATATTTTTTTTTTTTCTTTTTTTTTTCTTCATTTTAAAATTCATATTTTTATTTACCCAAATCGATCAAGTCGGTTTCGATTTCGGGTTGGTCTCAAAACCAGCCCAACCAAAACCATGTCCAGGCCTAGTTTCTTATAAGGGAAATGTATTGAATTCGAATCCTAGGGGATGCGACAAAAATCTATGAGAGTGTAAAAGAGCAAAAGCCCTTCCCAAATGGACAGTACGAAGAGAACGACCGGGCATGAGTCTCGGGTCGTTATGCCTTCTATTCCCAAACCATATAATGTTGACTATAGGAGAGTCTGAACCCAATTCATCCCTCATGGATTTCTATTGCGTTCCTATGATTTGAACATATTATATTTCTCTTAAGAAAGACTCAAGCTAAATTCAAGTACCAATTGGGCAAGCAATAAAATTCATGAGAAATAAGATGGGCTCAAACTCTTTCAGAGTGTACATTACGTATGATATAAGGGTTCGGACATAGATGCCGAGTCGTTACAATAAGTTTTTGTGATCTTTAACTTTTGGCTTCTATTTCAAATGATTGTTATTACGCCTCTTCTTTTGTTACTTTATGTTAAAAGTTTAGCTCTATTGAACACAAATACTCTCTCCTCACTATTTTAGCCTACCTTGCAGATATATAATATTGGATCCGCAATAGTTCATTTTTTCCAATTTGTTCGGATCCTGGTTTGGAATGCTATATATCACTCATGGTCATGCTTAAATTTGAATGAAGTTATAGTCAATCAAAGCCTTCTTGAGTTACAAAACAAATTTGCTTGTTATGCATATTGGGTTCTTCTTTATGTGCTCAGTATTCTGCTTTTTCATGTAAGTTGCCACATGATAGGAGGGAAAATGAGAGAACACTGTCTATGGAAAAGAAAAACATTTTTCCTTAAAGCTAACATCCCTCTTATAGAGTAATTGCATTAACAATGGAAAAGAATACCAATAGGAAACTACCTATCTACCAAGAAATCCATCCAAGTGACCAAAGATAACTTAATTAATCTCATAGCAGTACAAATGATTAAATTAATCATACGAAGGTTTTGTAGTTCTTGTAGAATATATTGTTACAAAATAAACATGGGGCTATGATGATTAGTTGGGTCGAAATAATATTTATAGACTTTGTTAGAGGTCCGTTATTGAATACTTTAATAGTTGTCGACCTGAAACCACAATTGGTAGCCCAAGAATCAGAGACGAGTCAAGAATCTTACTAGTGGACAATTATATGAATTAATGGGCTAGTAATAGCCTAATTATTGACCTACACTTTGTCCCTTATATATATTGGCCCTCGTTGGTTGAGAGAATAATTATGTACACACGTTTTGCCTTTCAACGGTTTTCCCTGATTTTGTCTATATTAACAAACAATTCGAAATACCTCAACTTTGCCTTTGTGAGAAAAACTGTTGTCCCCTTCTCTTGTCTTCGATCGTAGCTGTCCCTTTGTGTGACCTCCGATTTGCTCCTTGCTTTTTGCTAGCGTGAGTCACCAGCGCTGCAGTTGGCTTCCGGCACAACTGTGCTGTCCAATTTCTCTATCTTTCGGCCCTTGCTTCGTTGCTCCTTTGTAATTCCCTTCTTCGTGCTTTTGATATAAACTTTCTTTGTTGTTTGGTGTGAGATTTTTGGCTTGGTCTAGAGTGGTTTTGCCTTGTGGTTTTGGGTCGTTGATCTGAGCCCTATTAAATCCATCTATGGGTGTAAACTTCATTTAGAAAGGAAAATATTAGATCTTGCAATTTTAAAGTGTTTGATTCTTGTATTTCATTTGATTTGGCTAACTTATATTGCTTGGTCTATTTATTAAAGGTTGCATTTAACTCCACAAGCTGGTATCAGAGTGGAAAATTGCTCCTGTGATCGAAAGAGAGGCTTGACCGTCTCTGTGTTCTTTCAAAATCAAATATATAATTTCGTTGTGACTTGGAACGTGTGTACCCGTAATCTTCCAATGTTAATTTTGTAAATAAGGACATAAAACCTTAATTAAATTGGCATCTCTCATTTGTACTGACTACAAATAAGTCTACTCTAGTAAATTGACAGGTCCTTTTTAAATTTCTGCAATAGTGGGCCATTAGGGTTGAAGTTACCGTGTGGGGTAACCATTATCTATTACTAGATTATTCATCGATTGTCAATGATATTGTCGTATTTAGCTATTGTGACTGTTGTGTAATTCTATATTGTTGTTGAGTTAATTATTGATTAGAACTGTTACCTAGACCTTATCTGCCCGACAGTTTTCTCAATACTGAGATCGCGAATCTCATAAAACCATGGAAATTTAGAATATATTGTTATATATTTCAAGGTTGTTTACGTACTATGTGTCTTATTTATTAAGAAGTCTATGCATTATTTTGACTTGTGTGTCTTTAATGGTAAGGATGACTTCTCTATTTGGCAATAAAAGATGAAAGAAATTTTAGTACAACAAAAAGTGTCTAAAATCATTGATAATACTTTTCTGCTACTGTGACTGAAGATAAAAAAATTTGACGAACTTGCATATACCTCTAATGTCTTGCATTTATCTGATTATGTTTTGCGAAAAGTTTGTAAACATGATTAAACTGAAAAAGTTAGGAAAAAGTTTGAAGAATTTTACCTGATTCAATCCATGCCTAATAGACTTTTTTACTTGAAAGTTTTATCAATTTCAAAATTAATTCCTCAAGAGAATTGGACGACACTCTTGATGTTTTCAATAAACTTGTGCAAGATATTACAAATTGTGGTGAAAAGTTTTTCGATGAATATAAAATTATTATTCTCTTGAATGTTATTCATGATGTGCATGGGGAAGTCAAGAATGCAATCAAATATGGGATGGAGACCTTTACACCCATTATAGTCATCTCTTCATTGAAGAGTAAGGAGACCGAAATAAAAGATGAAAGAAATGCGAGAAAAATAGGAGATATTCACCAAATGAGGGGTAAAACGGTGGTGGAAAGAATAAGGGTATAGGTAGATCTAAATCACAAGGGAAGGCAAAAGGTAGGAAATGTTATGACTGCAGTAAATTAGGACATTTCATAAGTGGGTGCCATAAAGAGAAAATTAAGTTCAGAGAACGGGGGGTAATGAACCGAATATGGTGAACGTAGATATCCTTAGAGATGAACCTAGTGATGTTTACATGCTCTTAAATTCTAAACCAGCCGAAATTAACATATCTATGAACTCACATAAACATGAGTGGATTCTTGACTTTGGCACTTCTTTTCATGTTACATCAAATAAATTATGGTTTGATCATTTGTATGAATCTAATCACGGATATGTAGCTACATGGGATGGAGTCGCATATATGATCACTAGTGTGGGTAGTGTAACTGTAAGATTTGACAATGGCTTTGTGCTTACATTAAAAGAAGTTAGGTACATTCCACATATGGATAAAAATCTAATTTTTGTAGGGAAGTTAAAGCATACAAGTTTCGCTGGTGCACTTGATGATAGAGTGATAAAAATGTTTAAAGGAACACTTAGAGCTTTTAAGGCTGCAAGGGGGAATGGCATATACATCACACATGCTCAAGTGATTTACATTTCACTATCACTAATACTGATCACACACAGAAGTGGCACAATAGGTTAACCTATGTTAGTGTTAAAGGACTTAAGTTCCTTAATGATAAATGTGTTTGGTAAGGATCAGATATCTGACTTGCCATTTTACGATCATTATATTCTTGGTAAATATCATAGGATGTTATTTGCATCTAGCACATACATTTAGAGTTTTAGAATACATTCATAATGATCTGTGGGGTCTAGGAAGCATCTCACCTTTGGTGGTAACAAATATTTTGTGTCTATAATTGATGATTTCTCCAAACGTGTGTGAGTTTATTTGTTGAAAGATAAATCTAAAACTTTATAAAATTGAAAAGTTAAGGTGGAGAACCAAACATGTAATAAGGTAAAATATTTGCATACCGATAATGGCCTCAAGTTTTAAAATGCTGTTTTTGATGGTTTGTGTAATAAATCTGACATAACTAGACATAAGACTGTACCTTACACTTCCCTGCAAAATGAGGTTATTGAAATGATGAATCGTAATTTGCTTTACTTGATAAATTAGATGTATGATGTTGAGTTCTGGTGTGCCTAAATTGTTTCAAGATGAAGTTGTTATGACTGCATGCTATTTGATTAATATGACTTCATCTACTACTTTAAATGGTGATATGTTGTATGAGAAATGGTATGGCAAATGTACTGATTATTCTATGCTTATGACATTTGGCTGTGTTGCTTTCTATCATTAGAATAAGGGAAAATTAGAATCTAGAACTATGAAATGTATCTTCTTAGGGTAACATAAGGGAGTTAAGGAATATAGGTTATGGGATAGAAGCCAGAAGGGTGTGAGAATAATCATAAGTCGTGATGTCACATTTAATAAATCTGAGATGCCTTACACGGAGAGTGAAGAACATCAAGAAACTATTAGGGAAGAGTCCTCGATTGATGTAGAGAGTGTGATTGTCCACTTCCTCGCTACCTCGAATGAGTGGAGAGTGATACATAACGAAATTAGCACAACGTAGAAGTAGAAGGTGATGAAAAGATGACAATCCTATCGACCAAGACCCTCTCGTTTACTACCAATTAGTTAGAGATAGAGAGAGGAGATCATGTAAGGAACCCCAAATGTTGCTGATTAAACCATAGCCTACAATAGTTATCAAGAAGTAGTTGATAAAGAGCCAAACACTTATGAGGAGAGAAAAATATAAGGAATGGTAAAGTGCCACGAGAGAAGAGGTGAGTTCTCCTGCTAAGAATCAAACTCGGGATTTTTCATAGTGGGGTGCAAATAAGTTTATAACATAAAGGAGGGAACCACTAGGCCTGTGAGATATAAGCCTAGCTTAGTAGCTAAGGATTATAGACAAAAGAAAGAAGTAGATTATAATGAAATCTTTTTGCTCGCTGTTAAGTATACTATTATGAGGGTTATGCTTGCTTTTATTGCTAATTATGTTTGGGAACTTGAACAATTTTATGTCAAAACTAATTTTTTGCATTGTGACCTTAATGAAAAAAAATTTATAAATCAACCTAAAGGTTTTGAAAGTAATGATAAACCCAACATGAGTGATTTTTAAGGAAATCTCTTTATGGGTTAAAACAGTCTCCACATCAGGTGTAGAAATTTTATTCCTGTGTGGTTCCTATTAGTTCAAGAGGAATGTGTTGACCTATTATTGATCTCATGTTTTGATTATAACAAACAAATTATTTTGTCTCTAACTATTAGATTGAAGTCTTAGCTATTGTGGCAAATTGATCAAGTGAAGACAAAAGGATTGCTATCGAAAGACTCGCATTGACGATCAAAGAAAATCGAGATAAAAGCCGGGCAATCACATCAAATCAATCGAAGCGTTCACGTTGAATCAAGCATTCATTGAAGATATTAGGTTTAGATGCTTTGAATCCATATGTAATGGTAAAATACTTTAATCATTAGCAATTAATTACTAAAAAAACAAGAGTTAAATTTTTATGCACGAGATAAATTATATAAAAATATGCTCGCATAAAAATTATTTTTGAAAAATATAGTATCACTTAACTTGAAAAGTTATGTGGAAATATCCTTCAAAAGTCTGTACCTTTTAAAATATTCAAGAAATGAAAAATTCAGAAAATTTTGTCCTAGCGAACGTCCTGATCGTTCAACAGTCAGATTTTTAACTGTTCTGATTTTTGAAAAACTTTTGATTGAATTAACTTTTGAAAATCATTCTACTCATCAATTTTTTTCTCACCTAATACTTGATCTTCATTCATTGCTATAAATTAAAGTGTTAACTTATTTCTCTCTTGGTAATTAATTTGATCATATCATTTATTAAGAAAGAAGTTTCAAATTGTAAAATTATTTTCATTTAAATTTATAGGTCGTGTTGAAATCCCCGTAAAACTCAACATTATATAAGGATCGGTGCTCCTTTTTTGTAAGTCACTTTCACCGCAAGTCAATCAATATAGTGAAAATGCTTTGCTGGTGTCAAAAATCTTGGTAACAGAAGACGCAGATCATTACTTTGGATCGAATCTCCACAATTATATCTTTTGCATCATCTCTCCCTTTTACTTATCGCATTTACATTTGTGCCTGTTATTTGATTTTTTCTTTTTAGCTTAACTTGCTTGAATTTATATTTATTCTTCGAAAAAGTCTTAATAACCAACTCACCCCCTCTTGGTTAGTCATTCTTGGGCTATCAATTGGTATCAGAGCGAGGTGCTCATTTTACAATTAAGATTCCACCATCTTGAGCAATGACTAACTACAATCTTCAAAATCTTGAGGGGTATTCTACTAACCATCCTCCTTTCTTTGATGACACGCATTATAATTATTGGAAAGTTAGGATGATGATATACATTCAGTCAATAGATTATAATATATGGAAAGTCATTGAATATGGTCGTTATGTGCCTACCAAAACTATTAAAATTGATGGCCAACCCGATCAAACCATTCCAAAATCTAGAGAGGAATACGATGAAGATGATAAAAGAAAATTTTCCTTGAATGCTAAAGCCAAAAATCTACTTTATTGCGCCTTAGATAAAAATGAATTTAATTGTATTAACACAAGTGATTTTGTATATGACATTTGGCATGCATTGAAAGTTACTCATTTGGCACTAGTAAAGTAAAGGAAACTAAAATTAATCTTTTGGTTAAAGAATTTGAAAATTTCTTCATGAAACAAGATGAACCCATTGTTAACATGATTACTCGCTTCACCGATATTGTTAATGGCCTCAAAGGGTTTGATAAAGAATTTACTAACAGTGAACTTGTAACTAAAATGCCAAAGATATCAACTCATATTATTTGGAAGAACTTTATGGCACCTTGATGACATATAAGCTGAACAACATCCAGACTAAAGAGAAAATGAAGAAAAGCAAAGAGAACTCAAAGGGCCTCATAAGCACCAAATTGATCCTAAATCGGCAATCGAGGAAAGAACTACAAGTGAAAATATGAGTGATGAAAGCTCGATGATCTAGTCATTCTTGTAAAAAAAATGGAGATGTTTTCGAAATAATTGGAGATTTCAAAAGAAAGAAGAAATGGTGAAGAAAGAAGCAAAAAAATTATTTGTTATAATTGTGATAAATCCAGTTACATGAGAACCGAGTGCCCAAACAAGAAGAGAAATATTAAGAAAAATGTACTTTAAGAAACATGGGATGAAAGCGATATGATGATCGTGATGGAAATGATAGGCAAGAAAAATCACCAACATGTCCTTCATGGCAATCGAAGATGAGGTAAACTCTATTAAAATATGTTCATATGATGATTCTTTACCTCCTATAATGAAATTCTTGAGAAATTTGAAATTTTTGCTCTAAATTATTCCATTTTTAAAAAGAAGCACTACTTGTTGAAAAGTGAAATGAAAAAAAAAATAGAAACTCAAAAAGAAAATGTTGACTATGCTTATTAACTAAAGAAAGTTCTTTCTTGAAAGAAAAAAATTGAAGATTTAACTAAAATTATTTATAAATTTACTCAATGTAAGAAGAATTTTGATTTAATGCTTAGTGATCAAACGTATGTTTTTGATAAAGGACGAATTGGATATAAACCATTCTTAAAACAAAAATCTTTAAAAAATCTATTTGTCAAAGTTTCAAACACTCCTTCAAAAACTACATGTAGCTTTTGCAATAAAGATGGACATATTGCATATGATTGTCTATCCAAAAAGTGGCTACACTTTGAAAGAAAGAATAAGTGGATTCGAGAATCCACTAAAACTAACTACCAAGGACTCAAACTTGTATGTGTGCCAAAAATCAAAAAATGAATTTTTTTGTAGGAATCAAAGAAGATGAAGAGCAAATGGTTTTTGCATAGTGGATGCTCAAGACACATGATCGGGGATAGAGTGTTATTATCAAATTTCAAAGTAAAGGATTGACGTCATGTCACATTCGGAGATAATGCAAAAGGAAAAATTATTGGAATTAGAAATATTGGTAATCATTCTTCTTTTTCTATTGAAAACGTGTTATTGGTAGATAATTTCAAACATAATTTGTTTAGTATTAGTCAGTTATGTGATAAAAGTTATCATATTAAATTCGATTCTTCTAAATGCCTTATTTAGGATGCTATTTCGAAAGAGATAATGTTTATAAAGAGCCATAGCAAAGATGTGTATATTATAAATATTGAATTTGAAAGTGATGAAAAATATTTATCGAGTTTAAAGGAGGATACTTGGTTGTGGCATAGGAGATTAGGCTATGTGAACATTGATCTTCTTTCAAAAATTTCAAAAAATTATTTTGTCGAAGGTCTACAAAATTGAAAATTTGATAAATATAAAATTTGTGATGCTTGTCAATTTAGTAAACAAGTAAAAAGCTCATTTAAACTTAAACTATATTCTTCAACTACAAAACCTTGTAGAACCGATAGTTTGGGTGGAAAACATTATGTCTTTGACATTGTTGACGACTTCTCTAGATTCGCTTGGGTTATATTTTTAAACCTCAAAGATGAAGTATTGAATAATTTCAAACACTTTTGTAAAAAGGTTCAAAATGAAAAAGGATACTACTCTATGATAACTATTAAAAGTGATCATGGTGGAGAATTTGATAGTCTTACTTTTGATAATTTTTGCAATGAAAATGGATATAAATATAACTTCTCGGCTCCTAGAACTCCTCAATAAAATGGTGTAGTAGAAAGAAAGCACCACACATTGTAAGAAATAGCTAGAACCATGCTAAATGAAAATAACATGCCAAAATACTTTTGGGTCGAAGTCGTCAACACTGCTTGCTATATTGTAAATAGAGTTTTAGTTAGTCGAAAGAAAACTAAAACCCCATATGAGCTTTGAAAAAATAGGATTCCAAATATCGGATATTTCAAAGTTTTTTGTTGTAAATGCTTTATTTTAAATACAAAAGAAAATTTGAGAAATTTGATTCAAAATCCGATATTGGAATCTTTCTAGGTTCATTGACTAGCAAAGCTTATAGAGTTTTCAACANTTGATTCAAAATCCGATGTCGGAATCTTCCTTGGATATTCTCATACTAGCAAAGCTTATAGAGTTTTCAACAAAAGAACTCTAGTCATTGAAGAATCTTTGCATGTTACTTTTGGTGAAACTAATCCTCTTGATCGTGAGAAATATATTACTAATGATGTAGGATTGAAAACTATTTTCGAACAAATGGATATTCAAGACCGAAGTAAGGATGATCCAAAAGAGGAATATAAGGGATAAGCAAAACGTTTAAAAAAGTGAAGTAGAACCTATCGAAGTGTCAAATGATCTCACTCTACCAACAGAATGGAGGTATGACCCTTCTCATCCAAAATAACTTATTATTGGTGATCCATCGAAAGGTATTACTACTAGAGCTTCTACTAGGAATCACCTAAATAGTTGTGCTTTCATCACACAAATTGAACAAAAAAATTTCAAGGAAGCCGAGTTTCATGAGTTTTGGAACCTAGCTATGCAAGAAGAACTAAATCAATTTGAAATGAATCATATTTAGGATTTAATCGCTATAAAATGGGTCTTTAGAAATAAATAAGATGAAAACGTAAAAAGGCTATATTAGTGGTCCAAGGTTATAATCAAGAAGAAGGTATTGATTTTGAGAAAATCTTTTCACCAGTTGATAGATTAAAATCCATTCACGTGCTTCTTACATTTGCTTGTTATAAAGTATTTACTCTTTATCAAATGTATGTCAAAAGTGCATTTCTAAATGGTTTCATTCAAGATGAAGTATTTGTCGAGCAATCAACCAACTTTAAAGATCACAAGTATCCAAACTATGTTTTCAAATTTAGAAAGACTCCTTATGGTTTAAAACAAGCTCCTAGAACTTGGTATGAAAGAGTGAGCAAAATTCTACTTTCAAATATTTTTTTAATAGGTAAAGCGGATACTATCTTTTTTTTCAAAAATTAAAAGATGATATGATTATTGTTCAAATCTATGTTGATGATATTATATTTAGTGCAACTAANTTGTCGAGCAATCAACCAACTTTAAAGATCACAAGTATCCAAACTATGTTTTCAAATTTAGAAAGACTCCTTATGGTTTAAAACAAGCTCCTAGAACTTGGTATGAAAGAGTGAGCAAAATTCTACTTTCAAATATTTTTTTAATAGGTAAAGCGGATACTATCTTTTTTTTCAAAAATTAAAAGATGATATGATTATTGTTCAAATCTATGTTGATGATATTATATTTAGTGCAACTAAATCCATCTTTGTGAAGAATTCTCAAAATGTATGAGCATGTAATTTGAAATGAGTATGATGGGAGAACTCCAATTCTTTTTTGGTCTTCAAATTAAGAAAACTAGAGATGGTATATTCATCAATCAAAATAAGCAAGAGGTTCGAAATGGATGACTTGAAGCCTATGAACACTCTCATGAGTACATCCATAAAATTGAATAAAGACAATTAAGGTTGATGTCACAAAATATCGAGGTATGATCGGATCTCTCCTTTACTTAACCTCTAGTAGACTCGATATTATATATAGTGTGTGTTTATGTGCTAAATTTCAATCTAATCCTAAAGAATCTCATCTTAGTGCCGTAAAACAAATTTTTAGATATCTAAGTGGCACTAGAACCTTGGGACTTTGGTATCCAAATGGCACTCATATTGATCTTCTTAGTTATTTGAATGCTGATTAGGACGGTTACACAATCGATCACAAAAGCACTAGTGAAACTTATCATTTTCTAGACTTTGCACTTGTGTCATGGTAGTAAGAAACAAAATTCTGTTGCAAGCCGAAGCCGAATATATCTCGGTCACGAGTTGTTGTGCCCAAGTGTTATGGATGAAGCAAACTTTTAGTGATTATCAGCTGTCATTTGATCATATACATATTATGTACGATAACATTAGTGCCATAAATTTGTCTCAAAATCCCATATAGCACTCTCGAGCGAAACACATTGAAATTAGACATCACTTCTTATGAGATCATGCACAAAAAGGGAGATATCGTGTTAAAATTTGTGACACGAAAAATCGATTAGTCGATATTTTCACTAAACCTCTTACACTCAATCAATTCTCACATATTTAAAGAGGTTTATGAATTATTGAAGAATTTGAAATACATAACTAAGTTAATTCCATACTATGTGTTCATTTATATTTTATTTGACATTACTCATTGTATTTTTTTTATGTCAAAAAAATAAAAAATAAAAAAGTGCGACCGGATGATTCAAACGGACTGTCGGATACCCTATCCGGTTTGACAGAAAGTTCAAAGAGAACTTTACTAGGCCAATTCGGACGCCCGGTTCAACACGAATCCAAAATCTTAAATCGCGTAACAGTCTTCATTCTCCTCCATTTTCTTCAATTTCTTTCACTTTTCTCAACCCTATATCTTATCTCCATTCTTCCCAATCTAATCATCAATTACCCCTCAAAATCAAAAACCCATTACCTCTACACTTCAAATTCCTTCAAAATTCAAACTTCCATACACTACATTCCATAATCCCCTAAAATTTTCGAAACCCTAGCTTTTATTCCTCCCCCTTTTTCTTCAATTATTTCCTACCCGATCAATTTTCTACAGTATCGGGGTCCAAAAGAGCGGGTAAAATACTCAAGATACTGTGAGACGGTCTCCACCACCTTCATCCGATGAAGAATTCGACATGGAACCCGAGGTGTCGCCAACCCTTTTGAAAATTCCCCCATTTTAATAGGATAGAATGTTGACTTTGTCAATTTTACTATTAAAGCATCTGCATTTCATATAGAAGAGTATTTTGAAAATATGGGGTGGGTGTCTATTGCTACTTTAGAAGAATATGTCTATCCATGTCTTAAGAAAGATTTTATAAAAACATGGTTATTACTCCTTGTTCGGATGAGATTTCATATTTACTTAAAAATATTCATATCATCATCAACAAAACTCTCATTCGTGATATTATCGAGCTTCATATGTGTGATATTTAAATTTTTCTTTATAAAACTCATCCCACTTTCGAAAGATATGACCCTTCCGAGACATGTCGTCGGGTAATCGGGAAGAATATTGAAAACATCACAAAAATTAATGCAAATCAATTAACACTTCCATATAAAGTTTTACAAAATATCGTTGTACATGTTATTCTTCTTCGAAAAGGTCATCGGGACGAGTTAAACTATTTTGATCTTTTCATTCTTGATTCCTTTCTTGTCGGGGCGAAAATTAAATTTTTCAACTATTGCATTAGATCTCATGAAACTTGTTCATTCCATGTGTCATGTTAAAGCTTTACCTTATGGAATGTTTCTTACGAAATTTTTTAAACATTTTGATATTCTGCTAAATGATGAGACTTTTGTTAAATTTCGTCCTACCGACACCATCAATATCTAAACCCTTAAGCAGATGAAAATATTAAAAGAACATGGTCAATGGGTAGCACACAAAAGGGTTCAACCCCACTTTGGGTCCATCAACTCTACCATTCAAGGATGAGGATGATGATGATGATATATCGCAAGTTCTGAACCCTCTTTATGATGTTCCGGCCTCTAGTATTCTCGATTTTTGGGCAGAGGCTTCACATTTACCGAGGATCACTACAATTTTCTTAACGGCCGAATCGATTTCCTTACATCATCAGTTGATGCCCTTGGTGGAATGCTTCGGTAGTTGCAAGTTTACTAGGCTGCCATACAAACTCAACAAGATGTCATTCACGCACAACAGGCGACAATGCAAGCTCAACAGAATGCCTTTACGCTAACTTCTATGCCCATTTTCCTCCTCCACCGCCTCCTCCGGAGCCATAATCATCATTTTGATACTACATTTCTATATTGTGAATCTTTCTTTATGTTTTTATGACTTGACTACACTCATACTTTGTCTAGATTATTTTCCATATGATGTTGGTTTTGGATATTATTTTGGTTATCTTTTTAATTCTATGGTTATTTCTTGATCCATATTTTTTTTTGTCTTGTGCTTTTTGCTTATACCAAAACGGGGAAATGGAGTGAGATGATTATGCATTATTATACATGATTTGATTTGACAATAATAATATGCTATGAGTCTATGAAAAATGGGCGGAGAGGGAAAATCTTTTATATACCTTGAATGTACAATTATTAATTTGTGAAAAATAGGGGGAATACGAATTACATGATAAATTTATAATGTTTATTCATTTTATCAATTTGATATCCATTGTTCAATCATATCCTACAAATTGTCTTGTTTGTCATAATAAAAAGGGAGAAATTGTTCACCTATGGTTGATCTCATATTTTGATTATAGCAAACAAATTATTTTATCTCTAACAATTGGATTCAAGTCTTCATAGTTATTGTGTCCAAATAGATCAATTGAAGACAAAAGGATTACTACCAAAAGACTCACATTTACGATCAAAGAAAATCGAGCAATCCCGTCAAATCAATCGTAGCATTCACGTCGAATCAAGTATTCATTGAAAATATTAAACTTAGATGCTTTG